>ML783225.1:684111-706845 GCA_009831015.1 Picea engelmannii | reverse complement strand
TGGTTTGACTCAACTGAGTCAGGAGTTTTGGTTTTACTTGATTGAGTTTGGTGTGGCCTTCAGGGTAGGCGCTAGCCACTTTTATAGCACTACTCTTTTTCTCTTTCTGGGAATATTGAGGGCTTTTACATTAATAATGCTAGAGCATTGTTTATTTAAACTCATGATACAGCACATTACTGGAGAGATGGTACTGGAGTTTGGGGGAAAACGTAAGTGTAGCCCTCCCTCTTTGTTTAGGATTAATAGTATTCAGAACAAAATAGTATGGCTGCACCAAATGAAAGTAGACTAAAGGCTAAAACCAATGCACTTAAATTCTTGGAGATACAAATTGTCTAAATTAGGTACACCATAAAGTACTTTGTGGGTATACGCCTCCTATGAAAATTGATAAGTTCTCTAAACTTATCTTTTTGTCTATCTAACATTGCATTTGGAGAGATTTATCATCACCAAATGCTAAGGTCTATTTTCTAAATCTCAGCAACGGGATTTCTCAATATATAAACAATAGAAACTTCTGCTAAGTTGCTTTTAAATTAAGAAAAATTATGAAGTTCTAAAGTTTTCTTTTATTAATGTTGGGTAAATTTTGGAGTTAAAGTACTTCACTGTGAATCCATGGTAAACTCATCCAACTGTCGAATCTGGGAACATACTCTTTCGATGGTGCTTTCAACTCTGCAACCTTTCGAAGGCAAGATTGTGATTGTTTTTTGGTATTTTTTGCCATGTCATTGCTACAGCTAAGAAATCAGCAATCATAGAATGATTAAACTAGTAAAATCTGCTCTATTTAATGTATATGCTGGAAATGCTGAAATTGAAAATATTATCCGAAATCTATAAAATAAAGTGCTGCAACTGAATTCCATCTTGCTGAAACTATGAAAGGAACAAATGCTGAGAATAAAATAACTGAAATCAAAACATTGAGAAGAACTAGGTTGCCTGTCCTGTGTAACAATAGGTAATTGTCTAAGTGACAACCTAAACATTAGATGCTCCAATGCTAAGACAGTTTCATCCACACACAAGTAATGCAAGTTAAAAAATTACATTCAATGCCTGCCTTTCTCTGGTTTCCAAGGTGGAAAGAGGGGAATTTGTACAAAAATATGTGAAAGGTAGTGATTGTTTAAAGTGTCTCTTGGGCCGATGCCCTTTCCTAACTAGCCCTAATTATCTATAATAAAACATAATTAGTAAAAAGTTAATTTTATGGTAAATATAATCTTTCCTTTATCCTTATGGTGGAGGCAAAGTCCTGATATTGTAGGTGGAGGCAACCTTCTTATCTTTACAACTCTACACTTGAATGTTGATCTTTATGCTCAGAATATTGCTGCTAGTCCATACACTTAAATATGAGCAAATACTCTTCTTTTCCATTGAAAGAGGCATATCTTAAGCATGATTAACTATAAAAATCATGATTGAGATAGGTGCATGACGGGTACATTTTAGGACCTGTTATTACCCCTACTTTAATTCTCTCGTCCTGAGTGATCACTAACTTGTAAGGATAGAGTGAAGTCAGAACTGGACCAACATTGTAACTTGATATAAGAAAGAACCATAGGCCATGTGTAAAAGAGATAGAACTGGGTTTGTCCTCTTAAGTTTGTGCCCCGAGGCTTCAACCTTTTGCTTGACTTTCATAGTGTCCAAGTCTTCACATGTGGTTTTCCTTCAAGTGTGTGAATTCTTGTTCAATGCTTACAATTATTATCCCATTCATGACCTGCATTAGGACTCAAGACTGTTGTAGTTATCAAGTCTTTACTTAGTGTAATGATTTAACATCAACAAATGTTTTCTTGTTCTCAAAGTTGGTGGCAAATTAGAACAATTGCTTGAGATTATACGAGTTTGTACTTTGCACAGATATGCTAGACTTGATATTTCCACCAGTGCCTTGATCTAGAATGGATCACTATATATTTTGTCATCTATTTTGGTACTTTCTAAGTGGAAAAATTGGAGCTATTGACATGTAAGGCCAATTTTAGGGGTAGGTCTTATTTCGGTGATTTGGGTTCTGAAGCTTGTTTGGGGTATTAAATGACCGTTTTTGGGGTCAAAAATTTGCAAATGAAGTCTCTAGATCATCGACATTGTACACATTGAGAGCTTTCCATTGGCGCAAAGATCACCTTAATCATCAGAATTCATATGAGGAAGTTATGCCTCCTGCAAGTTGACCTATGCTTTTGGCCACCATGGTACCAAGTGGAAGCCACGTCAACTCTCATTACTCGCACATACGGAGCTAGTCACTTGTGGACTTTCAAGAGGATTCCAGAGGGTCCAAAATCGTCAAGAGTTGAGGCATGTAAAAACCCAAATCCTAACGCTAGACGACTATCATGACATGTTAAATACGGGGTCGCTAGGAAAGGAAGAGGTTCCATTCTTGTTGTATTGATTAACGGTTCCATATTTTGAGTTCATCTTTCTTTGAGTCTATCCGTTACTATTACTGCTCCCTCTATTGCTAGTGTTGCAAATAACCTTGCTATAGCAAGACGACAGTCTCAAGAAGAAAATATCTGTTGTATCTAGTATCTGCCCTATTTTGTATTGGCCAATGGCATTCCCACCCATAGTATCAGTATCTATGTAATACATTTTGATTTTAGTGACACCAAATGAATCAATGAGAAAGCTATAGTTTATGGTTGTAATTTCTAAACCTCTATTTTATGTGTATTGATTCATGAATACTCTAATTTCTTGTGTGTTTGATATAGTAACTAGCTATATCAATAGCTTATAAATGTTCTAAATTTTTTGGAATGTCTATGTTTCGTTTTTGTAATTATATATATATATATATATAGAGAGAGAGAGAGAGAGAGAGAGAGAGAGAGAGAGAGAGAGTCTCCCATGTTGCATTTTAGGGGTTGACATGTCCCATGTTGAACACTCATATCCGTGTGCCCCATGTCCTAGTGTCATGTGACTTAGGTGTGGTGTTTATTGTCTTAGATCCTTTTATTGCATTCTCGATTTATTTCAGTAATTTGAGCTCTACGTTAGTAATATGAAGTTATAATATTAAGTAAACATTGCATAATAGCGATATTTTCTAGAAACTTGTAAGCTCTATTGTGATGAATTGTTTCAGTGGAATATCCACAACAATTTACAAATCATATTGGTATCAAAGCAGTTTTCTTTGGGATTTTGTGGGAGATTGCAGGATCTAGAAATTGGCTTTGTTACCACACAATTTAGCACCTTAGTTCAAAGCCTTCACAAGGTACCAAGACTAGTGGAACATCGAAAAATGTCACCACTGTCACTTGAGCAACCGCTTCCCTCTTTTTAGTGAAGGATTGAATCCAACACAAGGGAGGCTTCCCTAGTAGGACTTAGGACTCCTAAGGCAAGACACAATCAAGTCTAATGCCTCCTAAGTATCTACCCAAAATGTCGCCAATGAGATATGTCAAACAAGTTAGGGTTTAGGTGGCTAATGTAAGTCAATTCCAGATTTGATTTAAGTTATTCTAGGGATGATTTAGGGGGTTTACCAAGCAATAATCTCTTACAAAACAAGCCCTAAACCACTCAAACCTGAAATTTATGATGGCTGTTGCAAAACATGCACATGAGATATAAAATTGCAGCACTAATACACGTTACAACAGCCATAGGATTTAACCCTTCAATCAATTTATAAGCCAAATAAAAATAGGGCTAAAACAATGAGTTAAACTAGGGTTTATCAAACTAGCTAAATCTGAAAATTTAAATGCATGTAATGGCCCAAGATAACGTCTAGCCCTAATAGGGTTGTAATCAAATCAGCAAGACAAATTTTATGGTAAAAGAGGATTATCAAGACAAATATATGCACAAACACAAGACGTCTAACTTTCTTTATGGCTGCAAAATGTTTATAAGCTGATATATAACCCTAATTTAACCCTAAAACATAAAATAAAAGTTGAATTTTGAGTTTTATGATTGACTATTGGGAGAAGACTAGTGCCAATTATATATTTTTTGGTATATGGGGTCAATTAAGGACTCCCTTGAAGAGATGTAAGTGAATCTAGGGTGATATCTAGGGTTGTCCACTACAAACCCTAGAAGATCCTCCGAGTACCTTACTAAAACTCCAAGATGGTTCAAGGGAAGGTACTCCACTAGTAACCTTCCAACAGCTATGAAGAGAGGGATTTGTTCAAGAAGAAATAAAGAGAATACACAACCATCACTAGAGAAGCACAATTACACTAGTATTCATCCATAAACAAAATCCACAAGATACAATGAGACCACTTACTCAAGACATCTTCTAATCTTCAAAACCCTAGCAATGAGCATTCATGAAGTAGTAAAGCCATCCACAAAATCATCTCCACAAGAAGTTGCTCTAAGTAGCCATCCATAGCGATTTTAGAGAAGAGAGAAGAATAGTAGACAAGTAGTGATAATTCTCCACAAGTAGCAATGATCCAAATGATAAGTGCTTCTCTTATTTGTATGAGATATCTAACACCCTTCTCATTAAAATAACAATATTTTCCTAGCAAAATCCCTAAGAAAATAAAATAGGTGTTGTCTAGCTGTTCTACGAAATGGCTTTTTTCGCCGGAATCCGATGATATAAATTTGCATGAATTCAATATTTTTTTGTTCTTTAAAATCCATTTTTGAATGTAGAAATGGATTCAGCATGCTGAAAAACCCCTGGGGCACTTGGATTATACATAAATAATCACTCAAATCTGTGGATCTAATAATTTCTCGCCGGATTTCGAGCAAATGTCCCCGGAAAATATCGCCGGAAAAGAGTCATTTCGTAGAACGTTTAGAGTACAACAATAAAATATGCCTTTATCTCCTTACAAACCCTAGAGATAAGGCCACAATACATAAATAATCCATGACACAAGAGTGGATAGGTCAACAAGATCGCCAACAATGCTCCCAAAGTGAAGCAAAAGCGCTCTAATGCCAAAACGTCCCTCATAAAGCATGATAAAGGCCACACATGTGGCATAAATGATCTTCAAGAGTGGACGACTCAATCCAAAGTGGTGTGTAGGGGCTCAAAAAGTGAAACGTTCCCTCCAAGAGGTGCAACATTTCATCCTCAAGTGACATATCATCTCCCAAAAGGTGTGATGTCTCATCAAAAGGTGCCAAATTATCATGAAAAGCTGGAGTGTCCCCTCCAAAGGTGCCACATCATCTCCAAAAAGGTGTTAGGTTGTCTAAACAAGGGTGCAATGTCCTCCAAATGTCCAACGTCCTCCAAAGAATTAGAACGACCTCTCAAAAGTAGGTGGGGCGTCCTCCATAAAGTGTGCAAGTAGCCCCTCAATGTTTGTACGAGGGATTGCTTATGCAATGATTTGCCCTTTCCTCAACACTGTGTCTTTCCAAACCCCTATTTGCCTTTTTCTTTATTCATTTAATCTTTTTTGGCCTTTGATTTTCATTTGCTAAGTCCTTTTTGTTAGGTATGCATTCATTGCATAGGACTTGGGGTGATGGCCTCTTAGTAAGGGGGCAAAGCTCATGCTTCTTTATTCTTTCTTAGTTCTTGACTTTGCTTTTCTTTCTTCTTTGTTTTGATTTGCATTTGGAGTTTAGCATTTGCTCTTTCTATTATTTTTTATATCAAACTGCATCAACCTTGATCATTCTAGCTCCTTCTCATGGGATTATGAAGCATGAACCTTTATGGATGACATATGAAAACCAACCCAAAAGAAGGAATAACGGAAATGGGAAAGATGGAGCATGCTAAGTATGGATTGGGATATGGACATGTTACCCCTATCAAGGCTCCCTAGTAGTACAACTCTACCCAAGAGTGACAACACTTATCTATGAGGGGATGATAACCACGAAGGTGAAACAAGACACAAGGCACAAATTTAGAGCATCACCATCCATTATCCATACCAACCGCTTGATCACTACTTTCATGACAAGCACATAAGGCATTAGCACTTAATATGAAGTATTGAAACAAGTTACCTCTTGTGGGTCAAGCACCATAGTCATCAAGTGAGAGTGAGCTAAGCAATATGTGGGAAGCATCATTGGTCATCTGTCTGTGGAGAACCATGGGTATCATCTGTGGAACTATTGTTTGTAATGTGGATCATAGGAGAAAAAATCTCCTCTTGTTACCCCAAGATGTGAGGGGGTAATAGGCTTAAAGAAAGAAGTCTCAAACCCTAGCCATGGTGGATGAGTACAATAATAATCCAAAGGATGACTCGTAAGAGAGATTTTGGAAGCACAAGTCTCTGACATCTCTAGCAACATGGTGATCCTCATGGTAGCTCTAGAAAGCAAATTTGGACCTTTCGGGGTTTTGGTAGCTTTAACTTGGATGCTAGTTTTGAAGGGAAAATTGAAGACAAAGAAAAACAAGAAAAGGAGCTAGAGAAAGAGAGACCAAGTTCTATCATCACCGTTTTGCAATCTTTGTTCAAAGTGGAAGCAGAAGTGGACATCAAACCCTATCAAGGTGAGATTGATGCTGGGGACTTGAATTAATGGTTGCAACAGTTAGAAGTCTATTTCAGTGTTCATAACACAGGAGAAGGACAAAATATATCATTTGCTCTAGTAAAGTTAGAGGGCCATGCCCAAACTTGGTGGGAAAGCCATATAGAGACGCTTAGGTTGGAGGGAGATTCTCTAGTAACTAAGTGGGAGGAGTTTAAGATTCTTATCAAGTCTTAGTTTTACACTATTGGGTATGAAGAGGGCCAATGGATCTGTTAGCATTACTTTTGGTAGAAGCAGAGGCAGAGTGTACAAGAGTACACCACTGAGTTCATAAAACAAGACATTATGTTGGGAATATCTCCCAAGGACTTGGATGTACTCAAGTATCTAGGTGGTGTCCATAGTCATTTAAGGAGGCAAGTGATGCTCTTTAAACCTAGGACCATTGATGAGGCCTGTGTGTAAGCATAGTACATGGATATGGACAAGAAGAAAGGACAACCAAATGGGTCCAAGTAGATAGGATCACCAAGGCACTTCCAAGGAGGGAAGAAGTGGAAAGGAAAGGATAAGAAGATAACAATCACTGTACATTAGTGTAAGGATCTAAGAAACCACTGTAACCATTGTAATATCGATGCTCATACTAAAGATAAGTGTTGGAAGATACATCCATAGTTGAATCCAAAGAACTACAATATAGAAGGAGGTGAACTTGAGTAGCCTCCACCTTAAGGAAGAGAAGGAGATGACCAAACTCTTCCATATAATGATCTAGGTCAAGAAGACAAAGGTAGATGCTCTATTTGATTTTGG
This sequence comes from Picea engelmannii, assembly GCA_009831015.1. NCBI lineage: Eukaryota > Viridiplantae > Streptophyta > Pinopsida > Pinales > Pinaceae > Picea > Picea engelmannii. The sequence continues at coordinate 699,540 of ML783225.1, read as the reverse complement.
TTCACAGGCCAACCTTATAGTTGAGTATTTGGTAAATAAGCTTGGATTGGAAGTTCATGACCATCCTTGCCCATACCCATTGGGATGGGTAACCAAGGATGTAGAGCTTGGCATCACTAAGCAGTGCAAGATCAGATTTGCTACAAGTACAAACTATATTGATGAAGTGGAGGTAGATGTAGCAATGTTGTCAGACTCTTTTCGGACCCCCGAGTCTTTTTGAGTCTTGAAGAGTCACTCCTGCAGACTCCTTTGTAATACTCTTGACTCCCTAAGACTCCTCTGAAACTCCTCAATACTTGCCAGATGACTCAATACTCGGGAGTCCAACCCAGGCTGAACCAACCCCACAAATGCACTCAGAAAAGCCCGCACATGCAATTTGACCAAGTCAGCATTGCTTTGGAGGGAATTTTAGGAGGGAAATGAGACGTTTGAGAGGGTAGAAGTCTTTATAAAGATATTTCTCCCCTCGTTCTTTCTCATTCCATTTATTTTCATGAGCCATTTCTTCCTTAGAAGAGTACTGTGTGCTGTCACTGTGAGGGGGTTGAGTTCATCATCATTTAGGAGGGAAAGTAAAGGAGGCTTTATCATCATCAATTGGCTGTTGTGTGGTGGCTTGAATTCATCATTGGCTGCTGTGTGAAGGAGGCTGATGTGTGAAGAAGGTTGCTATGTCAGACTCTCAACATTCAAAGTTCAGGTAAGTGGGTAATTATTTAGTTTAGTCTCTTAGTTTTTTTTAGTTTATAGTATATACTGTAGGGCCTGGGCCTGGGCCTGTGGGTTGAGAGGCCATCCTACAGGCCTGTAGGATGACATCTTTGTTGACAGGCCTGTTGGCTGAGATGCCATCCTACAGGCCTATAGGATGGCTATAAAAAAATTAAATTTAACAATTAAAATTAAAATTTAAGAATAAAATTTTAAATTTTAAATGATGCTAAACCTGTAGAGTCTAGACCACCATGTTCCTAACTCTGCCATACATTTTGCCAATCCAGATTCTCATCCATGACACCGAAGCCTAGAGGTAAAAGGCCTCTTGATAAGGCATGGGAACATTATGTTTGAGTGGTTCCAGATGATGACCATCAAGTAAAGTGCAAATACTGGCCCACTACTATGTATGGGGGCATAAACAGGCTGAAACACCACCTAACTAGAGTTGTGTGCAAAAATGTCACTGTTTGTGATGGTTGCCCTGTAGAAGTCACAGCTGAAATGGAAGCTGCTTTGCAAGTCATCAAAGACCAAAATACTAAGAGAGCTAGGACAAAGTTTGAAGTTGGAGGGATGGGTAGATCTTAGATGGCACCTCCAGTTAGTTGCTCATCAAATGCTGGAGCAAGTACAGTTATCTCCTCTCTTTTCTTCCTTCCTTGCACAGCCCCAGAATTGCAACCAACCTTAGATAGTTATAACGAAAAGAGGAGGAAGGAGGTAGATATGGCAGTCAGGAGGTTCTGGTACCATCATCTACCATGACAACCTCTCATTTAACCTTGCAAAGTCTCCTTTTTATCAGCCCATGGTAGATGCAATTGCAAACGCTGGCCCTGGATACAAAGCCCCCTCTTATGGTGCACTTAGGGGGAAAGATCTAGATGAGGAGTTGGAGTGTGTGAAGGCACAATTGGAAGTCATTAAAAGCTCATGGGAGAGTACAGCTTGCACAATTTTGTCAGATTGGTAGATAGATCAGAGGAGTAGAACCATCATCAATTTTCTTGTGTCTTTCCCTAAAGGAATCATGTTCCTGAAATCCATTGATGCATCCTCACATGTAAAGGATGCAAATCTGATATATTCATTGTTGGCGGATGTTGTGGAAGAAGTTGGGGTTAAACATGTTGTCCAAGTAATCATAGACAACACTGCAAATTCTGTGGCAATTGGAAAATTGCTATGTCAAAATACCCTACTATTTTTTGGACCCCATGTGCTACCCATTGCATAGATCTAATTTTGGAGGACATAGGGAAGTTGGAGTGGGTGCAAGATATTGTACATGAGTGCAAATGAATAACCAAGTACATTTATAACCATGCTTGGGTGTTGAACCTTATGAGAGAGTTCACAGTGGGCAAGCTCAGTCGCCCCACTATCACACTTTGCCACAAACTTTCTCTCCCTCTAAAGCCTTCTGAATGAGTACCAAGCATTAAGACGGATGTTTTGTACCCAACGATGGCTATTTTTGAAAGACAACACAAAACCAGATGCAATTGCTGTGAAAGTGTCTCTTTAAAGATAATTTATGGGAGAAAGTCATCAAGGTTGTCTGCATGACTGAGCCCCTTGCGAAAGTGTTGAGGATCATGGATGGAGACAAACCTCCAATGGGATACATTTATTAGGGCATGGACAGGACCAAAGAGGCCATCAAGACTTTCTATAAGGGGGATTCATCTAAATATCTCCCTATATGGGAAATTATTGATTCCAGGTGGGATAGGCAGCTACATCCACTGTTGCATGTTGCAGGGGCATATCTCAGTCCGAGCATATTCTATAATGAGGGGTCTAAAATTCAAAAAGATCCCATGGCGATGAGAGGTGTGATGATATCCATTGAGAGGATGTACCCAGATCAAGACACACAAGACCAAATCAATATGCAGCGAGATATGTACAAGGAATCATTTGGCATGTTTGGATTTATCTCAACCCAACGTCTCAGGGAGAAGAAAATTCTAGGTAAAATTCAATTTGTAAATCGATACATTGTAATTTTGCTAGTTTTCTTTTTCAAGTTTGCCATTGCAAAACTTGTAATCTTTGGTTTTTTTATAACAACCCATTGGTGGATAGATTGTGACTCTAAGACACCATAGCTACAAGAATTCGCCATCAGAATTTTGAGTCAGCCCTATAGCGCTTCAGGCTGCAAGTGCAATTGGTTAGTATTTCAGCACATCCACACCAAAAAGTGCAATAGGTTGGAGCATGAGCTGTTGGAGAAGTTGGTCTTCATCTACTACAACGTTCAGATGCTTACAAAACAATTGTGGGCAAAGGATCTGGATCCAATTTTATTAGATAAGATTGATCTAGTCTCTGATTGGGTCTTGGAGGATGAATCTCCTGCTGATGTTTTAAGTTGGTTTGATAAAGAGACTCATGATCTCTTCAGTGTTCCATTCTCTCAAATGGAAACACTAGATACACCTGCATCACAATTGTTGTTTCAGTCTAGTGATGTTGGCACTAGCTCTTCGAGGGCTTATTCTAGGTGTTCTTGTAGTCATGCATGAGACTTGAGATTGGACTTAGAGACACTATCTATTTTGATTTCTAATTATGTTATGAGACCATAAGTTTTTTTTTTCTTTAAGTTTTTTCGAGCAAGAAAAAACTTTATATTCCATTGAAAGAAATATACATATTTCGATCCATTTAAGGATTGTTCAAAAGAAAACTATCTTTTTTAAAACTGTTCAGTCCTTCCTTATCTACTTCCATACAAAATCATTCTTTTCTTCTTTCCATGTTGCTTACCCATGTAATTACAACTTTTTCATTCTTTTTTCACAAAAACAAAATTATAAATGAAAAGTCATGTCCCCAAGGGACTTCCCATCATAAAGCTCTTGAAAACTAAAGGTTCCATCCTGTAGCTCCAGCGCATCCTTTGAAAGCTTGTCAGCAGCCCCGTTAAGCTCATGGTAGATATGGCTGCACGAAAACCACTCCAGAACTGAAAGAAAAGTCCTAATCTGAGCTTTGCACATGTTAAGACCAGCCACCTGAATATCTCCTTTACCTGTAACCCAATCAACCACTATTCTGGAATCTCCAAAGAGTTGAACTTTCCTGAGATTGAGGGAATTAACCATAAAGAGAAGGGCCCATAATGCTGCAAGCTCGGCTTTGGTGTTCGATCCGCTCCCAGGCGCATAATGGATGTTTAGAAGTGATTAGCAGAAATGTAAAGGACTACCCCAAAACCACAACATGCTGGGTGGCCTTGACTAGCCCCATCGAAGTATCCCCATGGGATGGTCTTATCAATTTCGTGCTCATCCATCTTCCTTTTTTTGTGATTTTTCTCATGAGTCATGAATTCTCTATAAAGTTTTTGGACCATCCCGGTGGCAACTTCTTCGGGGATAAATTTACTCTGAAAACATAAGAATTCTGCACCCACCACATAAAATAAAACATAAAGAGGGGCATGGAACTAAAAATTTTTGCAACTCTTTCATCGAGTCATTTTAGCAGCAATCACTTATACCACATTCCAAATTTATGGAACCACACTTTAGGAGGATGCACACATTTGACCATACCTTCTGCACATAAGGGCATGAAACGAAGAGATGCTGCACAGTCTCTTCTGCACTTCTGCACAAAGCACACCAACTCGGGCCAATCCAGCCTCTCTTCAAACCATTATCCCATGTTAATATTTTGTTTTCTAACACCATCCAAGCCAAAGTTTTCACCTTAAGGGGAGCATTTGCCTTCCAGATTGGAGACCACCAATTTTTCTTTTCACCTGCGTAGTCTTCCTCTGCAAGAACCTGATAACCCAGTTTTGTTGAGAAGGAACCATTTTTCTCATTTTTTACCAACAAATCTGGTCTTCGGAATCAACATCTTAAATGTATGAAGTTTGAGCACAATAGTCTAGAAAAAGATTACCATTCCTTCTTTAGATTTCCTTCAAGGCATAAACCTTCAGCTAGTTTCCATTTACTTCTGCCTATCCCATCTTGATCACCTAGACGAGCATCCCATAAAGAAAACATACCTCTAGAATGCAATTCTTCTACAAGAGCATTTGAGACCTTGAATCCATCTTCTGCACCTATCCATGGATCTTCACCAATCCGAACTTTCTTTCCATTACCTATTTGCCAGCATAACCAATTTCCAACCAACGGGTAGGCATCCATCATAGCCTTCCACCCAATAGACCCATTAGCCCCAGACTTCCTTGACGATCTTAGCCATTCTCACTTGAAAGACCAGGAAAATATTTTGATGATAACACCCTACCCCATAGAGCCTTATTATGGATCAATCGCCAGAGACTTTTTGCAGCCAGGTTTTTGCTAAACCAAAATATATTATTTACCCCCCATCCTCCATGCTCCTTTGGTCTCGCCATACGATTCTAGTTCACCCGATGGGTTCCTCTTGTATCCTTGCTACCTCGCCATAAGAAATGAAAACAAAGCTTCCAAACCTTGGACAGAATTCCTTTAGGAATTTTGGCTATAGTTTCCCAGTACACCAGAATGCTACTGAGGACCAATTTCATCAAGACCAACTTGCCTGCCCTGGAGAGCCATCTATGAGACCACGAAGAGATTCTGCCTTGTATCTTTCTTATTAGCCACACCTAGTCATTGTAAGAGTAGGAGTTGGGCTTTAGTTCAAATTCCATCGATACTTTTGCTTTCATATGGTAGGGTCACCGTTAGATGGCTAAGTATATTTGCCCCCATCGCATTGGTAAGGACCACTAACTTTTCATTGTTAATTTGCATTCCGGTCGCTATACAAAAATAGTCCATAATTGTTTTCCAAGCGTTGATCTCTTGGACAGAACTTGCACCAAAGATGATAAGGTCATCTACAAATAACAAATGGGTTAGAAATTCATCCAAGGATACATTCATACCTTTAATGAGGTTTCTGTTTCAGGCTTGATGAGAAAGCTTGCTTAAGCCATCAACAACCAAAAGAAAAATGAAAGGAGAGAGGGGACACTCTTAACGGAGCCCCCTTGACGGACGAAAGAAAGTCGAGCGAGAACCATTGATAAGAACAACTAGAGAAGAAGACTCTATACACCCCATAATCCAATTGACAATCGAGAGATTGATGCCCATTTGAATAAGAGCTAGACGCACAAAGGTCCAATTGACCTTATCATAGGCCTTTGAGAGGTCCAACTTCATTATAAAAGCAGGGATTTTCTTCGTTTTCATTGAGTGTAGGGCTTCCTGAGTAATAGAGACAACATCATGAATTTGATGCCCATTTAGGAAGCCAAATTGTTCTTCTGAGATAGAGTCGCTGAAGATGGGTTTGAGGCAGGAGGCGATTTATCTTAGCTATGAGTTTGTAAATGAGATTGCAACAGGATATCGGTTGAAAATCTGCGAAAGAATACAAATCCTTCTTTTTAGGGATTAAAGCTAGAAAGGTTGAGTTAAAAGATCCCCAAACCTTCCCCATCCTTTGGGACTCATATGCCACTTTTACAAGATCATATTTCAGCAAATCGAAGAAACCTAAGAAGAATTCAACAAACAGGCCATCATGACCTGGGCTTTTACCTTTCCGAAAAGAGGAAAGAGTCGAATGAATTTCTTTTTCAGAAATTTCTTCTTGTAGTGAAGGATTCACTTCTTCCGAAATAAGTTATGTAATTGAATTGAGTTATATTTGTGAATTTGATCATGGAATCATCTTTTAGTTCACTATTTTCATTTTGGATATAAATATCGAGTGTCAAATGTTGTGTTATGATATTTTATGAGATGATCTTATGAATTTTTGCATAGACTGTGGTTTTATAATTTATATGGATTGGAAATGTAATTAGTATATTTTTTGTGCACACAATTTACCATATTTTGAGTATTTTTTCTCTTTGCCGAGTCTGGAAAGAGTCGAAGAGTTTTCCCAAGTCACCGATAAAAAGAGTCCGAGTTTGACAACATTGAGATGTAGTACCACTTGATGTGTGTGGTGTAGTGTTTGGAATCCCCTACTTGTACATAGGGGGTGCTATCTTCACGAGGAGACTAAACAAATATTGCTTGATCAAGGATGGAAAATCCTTCATCGTTAATGCATACAAAGGTAAATCTAGAATCTCTCTGGTGAGTGCTAACCAAGCCAAGAAACTGATTAACTTAAGTAGGAAGTTTGTATTGCTCTTCTTGAGATTGAATCAACAAGGAGATGAATTGGTAAAGGTAAAGGCATCTCTAGAGGGATGTACTAAAGAGCAAGAACACTAGTTAGAGGAGCTTTTGCAAGCATATAGAGAATTGTTCCAAAAGCCTAAAGGGTTACCACCTAAGAGGGAGGTGGAGCATGAGATGCAACGATTGTTTGACTCTTCATTGCCAAACATAGGATTGTGTAGATAGTTCATCCTAGAAGAGGATGAAGTGAAGAAACAATTGTAGCAATTGTTGGAGCAGGGAGTAATTCAACCAAATACCTCACCTTATGGGTCACCTATCATTGTAGTGCTCAAGAAGGATGGGACTTGGAGAATTTGTATCAACTACAAAGATTTGAGTAAGATCACCCTCAAGAATCGATACTCTGCCTAGGATTGATGGCTTACTAGATTAGCTGCCACATGCTAAGTACTTCATCAAGTTGGATCTCACATTAGGATACCACCAAGTATGAGTAAAAGAAGAAGATGCCTAGAATACCGCTTTCCAGATGGGGCAAGGTTTATATGAATGGTTTGAAATGCCTTTTGGTTTATGTAATACACTAGTGACATTTATGTGTTTTATGAATGTTGTATTACTGTTTACATCCCTTTCTAGATTCATTTGTAATAGCGTACTTGGACAATATGTTGATTTTTAGCTCTACTTGGAAAGAGCATATCTCACATCTCATGTAGGTGTTAGAGACCCTAAAAAAGCATCAACTGTTGGAAAACTTAAGAAATGTGAATTTGCCCAGTCCTTGGTGTACTTGGGATATGGGATTGGTGGAGGGAAACTCAAGGTTGATCTTGCAAAGATGGAGGCCATCATCAAATGGTGAACTCCTACCAATGTCACTGAAGTTAGGAGCTTTGTGGGAGCAACATGATACCTTTAGAAGTTTGTAGCATCCTTTTCAGTTTTGGCTGCACCACTATATGCCATAATAGCTAGTGGTGGGAGTTTCTAGTGGGGGAAGAATTAGCAAAAGGCTTTTGAAGAGATGAAATGAAAGATTAGTCAAGCACTAGTTCTCACATTGCCTATTTGCAGAAGCCCTCCGAAGTAGAGATGGATGCAAGTGGATATGCTATGGAAGCGGTCTAGTATGCCATCATTTTGATATGTTTAATGGTGGAGTCGTGAACTACCCCACATATGACAAGGAGCTCTATGCTTTGGTACAACTTGTTAAGAAATGGAACTGCTATTTGATGGGCAAGGAAAACATCATCCACACTGATCACTAGCCATTGCAATATTTGCAAGCCAGGAGTAAGCTTCAACAAACAAGACTCTACAAGTGAATTGGATTTTTACAACAATTTCATCTTACGATCAAATATAAGAAGGGTATTAGTAATAAGTTGGCAGACATGCTTTCAAGGCCAACCACATTGAAGATCAAAACTTTGGGTACTCTTATGCACATTGAGCCTTGCATCCATGACGTGTACAAAGAGGATTACACATAAGATAAGGACTTCAAGGAGGTATTTCAACAACTACAGGGCCAAGTTCATGAAGAAGAAGGTGATAACAAGGATGACTACTATCTTTAGGATGGGTTGGTCTACAAACTACATAAGCTCTGTGTTCTAAAAGGAGAAAGATTGCAACTTATCAGAGACACTCACACCTCTTTTAGGGTATTTTGGTGTTGGGAATGTTGATGCATGTAACATCGGACAAGTATTTCCACATAGGCTTGGTGTCTAGCATGCAGAAGTCGTCCAAAGCCTTCTACTCTTGGACTTACTTTAATTAAAGGAATTATTAAAGGAAATTGCTTTATTAATTGATTATTGAATTAATTGAGTTATTTAAGGAAAATGCTAAAAAAAGTAATTAACATGTAATCTAAATCTCAAGTGAAGTGAGAAGTAATCTCAACTGTCAATCACTTTGGAGATTAGAAATAGATTATAACTCATGATTATAAAAGCAAGGCTAGTGTGAAGGAGGAAGACACTTGATACTTGAGATTCTTGAGAGTAGAGAAGGACCTTTGCTTTCGAGAGGATTGGATCACGAAGGACTGTGATTCAAGATCTTGGATAGGTGGAGAAGGACTTCCATCTAGAGATCAGATCCAGGAGAAGAGAGAATAGAGGCTGTCGCAAGTGGGTTTCAATTAAACGAAGCCACATGGAAGAGTTGTATTATATAGAGTTTTTCGTATAGGATTTTCGTACATGTACGCGGACACTAGTGGAGACAGGCGCATGTATGCGTGTGGGCAGTAGGGACAGTTGTGTACATCTCGAAAAGCGTGCAGTTCTGGGTCGTACATTGAAACAAGCTTTGCCAGGTTTGTTTGCAGTTGTATTTCTCTCAGTGGGCCATTATTCTTGTTACGGGAGCCCTGATTTTAGCATAATAAAATCATTCTCAGCATTGGTTTTCCCTCCGGGGTTTTTACAGGGGTATCTACCCAAAAATATTGGTGTTCATGTGTGCATGATTTGGTTTCCAGTTTTTTGCTTCCGCCCCATGTTTAAAGTTGAATATTTCAACACTGTGTTTTTGTTTTGTGAGCTGCTAATCTGATTTGCAATAAGGAAATCACTAGATAACAAGATACCTAGGTGTTGGAGTAAGGGGATTTCAACATGGTATCAGAGCACATGCTCTGAAGGGAAGCCAGATCTTAGATCCATAACAGTCGATAGTAGATCTATCAGATATGCAGGAGATCTTAGCAGATCCATAACAAACAGGAAGAAATCGAAGGACAGATTTCAGGGGAATAGTCATACTAGGGCAGAACTAGGGTTTTGCAGGTTTACAAAGATGTACGCAGGTTGCAAGAAGGGATAGGCGCGTACATATAGGGGAGTTAGTGAGCACAGGCGCGTACATACGCGGGTGTAAGTGATCACAGGAGCGTACATACGCGAGTGTCAGTGATCACAGGAGCGTACATATGCGAGTGTCAGTGAGCACATGCGTGTACATATGCAAGTGTCAGTGAGAACATGCGCGTACATACGCGGGGGTTCAATTTGACAGGCGCGTACAGGTTTTTATAGGTCAATACATGTGCAGTTTCCAGCAACATGTTATTTCCAGGGCAGTTTATCAAGTCTTAGGGATGGCAACAACACAGTTGAGAGTTGAAGGTAGATTGGATGGAGCATCCAACTTCCTATCTTGGAAAGCAAGAGTAATTTTGGTGTTGAAGGAGTATGACCTATGGGAGTTAGTGGATGAAGTAGTTACTCCGTCGACAGATCCAACAGCTTTGGAAGCTCACAACAAGAAGGAGATCAAAGCAGAGAGGGTCCTCTTGGATTCAGTGAAGGATCATCTAATTCCTCACCTATTCGAGAAGAAGACGGTCAACGAGATGTTTGATGCCTTGGTAAGTTTATTCTAGAGCAAGAACATGAATAGGAAGATGGTCTTAATAAATAAACTTAGACCAATACAAATGCCTAGATCTAATAATGTTACCAACCATCTCACGAGGATCACACATGTGCGTGATCAACTTGCAGCAATAGGGGAGAAAACAGAGGATGTAGAGCTCGTGAATGTGGCATTGAATGGTCTTCCCAAGTCTTGGGAACCATTTGTCAAAGGAGTTTGCGCTCGAGAAAATCTCCCTGATTGGCAAAGACTTTGGGATGATTGCGTCCAGGAAGAGACTCGAGAGGAGTCTAAGAGCAACAAGCAGGGAGGTAGCAAGGAGAACTTGGCTCTTGTCAGTAAGATGAAGAAGGGCAAAGGAAAGAGTTCTCGCAAGAAGGGTAACAGTGATGGAGGATCATCACGGCTAGGGAAGAAGAAGGACTTGAGTAAAATCAAGTGCTTCTCATGTCATAAGAATGGACATAATGCATCTCAATGTCCAGATAAGAAGAAGGGTAAATGAAAGATAAAAACAACAACATCGAGATAGATGCAACTTGATGAGTTTGCAACAAAGTTTGAGAAGGATTTCTCACTAGTTTCTTTCCTTTCTACCAAAACAACTATGAGGAGTGCGTGGTTCTTGGACAGTGGTGCGTATGACAGAAGCATGGTAGCTATTTAGCAGTCTGACGGAGAGAATCAAATGTTCATGTGCAGCTTGGTGATGATGCCAAGTATGTAGTGAAGGGCGAAGGAACAATTACGTTTCAGCTCGAGTCAGGAGGCTCGTTAGATGCCCAGGATGTGCTTTACGTACCAGGTTTGAAGAAGAATTTGCTTTTAGTCTCAGCTATGGAGGATAGGGGTTTTGCCGTTACTTTTCAGAGAGGGAAAGTACTCATACGTTTAGAGAAAGCTAGCCCAGACAACGCAGTGGTCGTTGGGGTTAGAGAAGGCACTTTATACATGTTACAAGGAAAGCCTGTTTAGGCTTTGGTACGCGACAGTGACAACCTATGTGAGTTGTGGCACAGGAGGTTGGGACACCTACACTACAGGGCTTTGTTGATTCTGAGGGGGATTGTTACAGGTCTTCCAGAGCTCAGTGTTGAGCAGCAGGGAGTGTGCAGAGGGTGTGCACTTGGCAAGAATGCCAAGGATGCTTTTCCGAGCAGGAAGAATCCCTTTGGGGTGTGCACTTGGCAAGAATCCCATTCTAATATCACAAGAACTCAACTTGTCATATGCCTTTGGCAAAATCATTTGAGTTCCTCTCTATAGTAGTGGCACCTTTGCTATATGGAATGTCAACTATCTCTATACGCGACACGAGTCAAAGCACCAAATGGGATGGTGACCAAATGAGCTTTCATTATTTTTAAGGAGACCCAAAGTGCTGCAAATGAAATATGGATAATAATGAGCTTGAGAAAGCAATAAGGATAACAATAAGCTTGAGAAACCAAGACGATGCATATATAAGAGGGGAATTTGTATTTTAAGCCATGACTTAAGCTATTAGATGTAGAATTCTAAAATAATTAGCTCTTTTGCTCCATATCATTATGTCATAATCTTTAAATATAAAGTTCTAATGATTATCTTTAGTAGACATCTTTTGATGTCTTTTGAGTTTTTGAAGTGTTTAACATGACATCTCTATTTCTTTATTTTGCTATTTTTAGTTTTATTGGTTAGTGATAATTCCACATGGAAGAAAAGAAGATTGAACACATGAAGACAACATTGTTCACTCGATATATTCTTCCAAAATTAAATTTGTATTTTCCTGCTTGTAGTCCTATTGTTCCTGTTTACAAGTCTCAAATTACATAACATATATAACCTTTCTATTCTAATAGTATAGTGTTTTGTGTCTTGTCCTATAGTTTATTGTATCATATCCTCTTAGAATATTAGTATGTGATTCCCCCACATCTCCTTTTGCTTATGCAATACATTTATTGAGTAAATTGTAGTGTATTGTTCAGTAATACAATATATTCATGAGGCTATGTTTAAGGGTATTAGTTCTTGTATAGGTTTTGGCAATAACCCTATATTTCATTATTGTATCATTTTTGAGGATTTATTCAGGAATAGTCATAGTTATTTATGTTTCCATGTTTTGCATTGGTGAATTTTACTTTAATGCAATTTCAAAATCAAATCTTTTTGTCTGATGTTTGCAATTTATATAGCACCAGGAGTTTATGCACCCATTTACTTATTTGTGTAAACAAGCCTATCTCTTGTTTTGATGTTATAATTCGTTGTCCTTGTCCTTGTCCTTGTTAGGTAGAGAGATTACATCCAATATATAAAGTTTTCCATATTTTTAGGAGCTCCCAATTTCAGAGGGAATCACAGTTATAGGTAGGTCTGTAAGTATTTCTAATCACCCTCATTAATGAGGTTTTGCAAGAGGAAAATAATTATTATCAAAATATCATTACAACCATTCTCTTTATTAGTTGCAACGATTTCTTAACATCATGTTTGCATTGTACAATAGTTGTAAAGTTTATGAGGTCTCTGAGGTCAATTATTACTTTTGGTACTAATACTCCATTGATTTTGACATTCACTATGGCTTCCAAGGTCATCATACTAAAGGATTATCTCATTTCCCATAATTACATTTGTATAACATGGATTGTAGCTGGATCTTCCTTCTTCCTCCTTGTTGGCTTTTGACAGATCTCCTTTACATGTTTTGCATAAATTGGTGTGCCCTTGATTGCTTGTACCAGGTGGAATCTTTAAATCCATTAGTTTGAGAAGTGGAATGTGAAATTTTATACCTTCAAGGGAACTTGATGGATCCTTAGAAAGGGAATTTCTTGTGAAGGTTGGATGCTTGTGGTAGTCCTTTCCTCTTTCCTTTCTTCCTTGACTTCCTCAAATGATCTCCTATTGAATTTTTGGAAGCTGAATAGAAGTTTGTGGCTGCTACTCTGCCTTCAGTGGTCAAATCACCCTTTCAAATCTCAACTTGATTTCAACACAATTACTGATGTTAGTCTAACCATATTGCCAATTACACATCAATTGTTGTTAGTTGGGGTCATAATCCTCTAACATGCACAAGTTCATAGAATTTTGGTGGTTTGGATTGGGCATTGGTTGGGTCGTTATGCTATTGGGAATACGCTACCAGTAGGTTGGGGAGGAGGATTAGGTGCAATTGCTGTATTGTCAGTCCTGGGTTTCCAGTTTCCAGTTGAAGGAATATTTGGTTAATTAAACATGTTTGATTGCACTTGCATATTAAAATTAGGCATCATTGTTTTGTTATGTTGCACGAGTTTTTGAAACGTGGGATTGTTGATAACATAGGTATGTGTGTTTGGAACGGCTAGAAGCTTTACCCATATTTGCAGGAAACAACAGGTTGGGACTGTTATCGCACAATTTGTAAGTTGGGCAAAGCCCGACCCAATCCGAGATGACGATAATTGTGGTAGAGTCTACCCACTGTGACCTTAGATAAACCCTCACCTCGTTTTAGTGAAGGATAAATCCAACACAAGGGGGGAATCCCGGGTGACCCTAGGGGGAAATGAGATGGAAAGTGAGGTTATGGAAGTGATACCCCTATAGGTCAAACTACTAAGTGGAGAATGGCTTGGAAACAAGTCTTGGAGATGGTTAATGGTTGCCAAGTGCTTGAGTACATGCGGAAGATTGTGTTACCTGCTCGAGACACAAGAAAGCACAAGATACAAGTCCAATAATCTAATGGACAAACAAGTGAAGCTTGCTGTCCCAGTTAGCAGCAGTATATAATGATATAAAACAACAATGAAATGATAAGAAGAGCTGCTAAACAAGTCACTAAAAGTCCAAGAAAATGTGTAAGAGACTAACTAGCAATTACTAGTGTAACTCAAGTATGATAGCACAAGACTTTAGCAACAATTAAAGGCTGTTAGATACAAGTATTGAAGAAATATTATTGCAGCCTTATGGCTATAGCAAACCACCCAAAAGAAGCACAACAACTAGTAGATTAATTTGGTAGCTTTCTAGCAAACTTTGACGGTTAGAATGAGTAAGTTTGAAAGTTATGAAGTATTTTTCTGCAGCCATAATGGCTGTAGCTTTTAAGTTATGACAGCAAGAAGAAATCCTTAATTAAAGAAGACACCTTAATGGCCTTAGGGAGCCTAAAGCACCAAGAAAAGATTCCAATTTAAACAATTTCAATATCTCGTGATTTCACGTATACCAATGCAATGATTTATTTCTCCAATGCAAGAGATTAGTGTCTTGAACTATTGGGTTATGGATTACTTTAATGAAAGAGCTAGCCTTGCCACTTCCTTAGGGGTGTAACCCTTTTACTGCTTAAGGCAAGCAAGATAAGCAAGGAACTACTAGGAGGGTGTAAGCCCTTTTACTTCTCCTAGTAACCCTTGTACAACAATTTATTCAAGACAATTATGATAGGCTTAGTGGGGTTGTAAGCCCTTATACTCCCCAAGAGCTTAGCAAATTAACCTTGTAACCAAGAAAGAAGCAATAACAAAGCAAAGATTCCTTACCTAGTCCAAGCATCAACAAGATAAACTCCTCTTTAACTAAGAAAAATCTACCACAATGCAAGAATAAGCCTCCACAAGAGATAACACATCACTTCTTCATCCAATAGTCTGTTAAAGTTTATGCCATTATTATAGTTCTTTGCATTTCAATAGATAAGAGCAACATAAGAACAAGATCACTGAGAAATACACATTCACAAGAGACACAACATTTATCCTGGGAAACCCTCTAGGGGAAGAAAACTCAGCAAAAACTTCCTTATCATAAATTGCCAATACAATGTCAAAAGATAACTCAAACCAATACAGATAGTTCTCTCTAAAAGATGCGCCACTCTTCTCCCTCTCTCCAACTGGTAAGTTGCAGCTTGCCTCTTAAGAATGAGCAAGTGTGTTGTGTGATAAAGTGAGGTGCTTGCCTCTCTATATATACAAGACTGGCACGTGTGAAGCGTCTTCACTGCCGACCTCTCACTCTGGGTGGGTAAACCCACCTTTAATTTAATTCTGGGTCTCAATAATAACTGCTGGGGCCGACTTCTTATTCTGCCTATTACAATTGTCTGTTGACCAATCCACAAAAGGGGATTTGGTCCTAATACAAT
>ML783225.1:637214-673003 GCA_009831015.1 Picea engelmannii | reverse complement strand
GCTGTTGCACCTACAGCCGCATCAGGTTTCACTTCAGTTCCCTTTGCAATGTTCCAGACACCATAGCCTTCCATGAGCGTCTGCATCTTGAATTTCCAGTTAATGCAGTTCGTCCCATCTAACTTGTTGGCTTCGTTGAGGTAGGTCTCTGCCAGAGGATTCGCCATCTCTGCTAATAGATCCTTGTATCACCAAACACACTTCAATCCTGAAGGCGGTGAATCACCAAGAATATCAAACTTTCGTCAAGTTTTATCCTATGCTGAGCAGTCCGTCGCTCTGCCTTCGGATCCACTGATCCAACTCTACCTCTGTTCTCAACTTTCTTAACACCACTTTATATATTAAAAATAATATAGATTTCTTAAAAAAACTTTTCCCCTTTTTTTTGGTTTTAAATACACATGCATCCACTTTAATAAAAAGGTTTATAACTCCACCTCACATAAAGCTTAATATCCATTTTTTAAATCAATAGCCATCCACTAAGCTATGATATCCTCCATTTGCCATGCACACATAAATCCACTTTAATTAAAAAATATATCCTTTATTGTGCCATGCACTCAAGCTTCATAAGAAACCAACCTTCAGAATTTGCTCAATCTCATGCAAATCGTGGCACACTTTTTTTAAAATAAAAAAAAACTGTGCTATTAAGGAAATCGTGGCATTGATTTTCCACTACTCCAGATATAAAAAGAAACTCGCATGTAAAAAAAGAACTTATACTCAGGCTCACGCTTCATGCTTCATGTAAAAATAAATCTTCACGATTTGAACCTCAACCTTCAATGGCGCACACCATTCATGATTTGGTGCCCACGCTCACCAAAAACTTGCTCACCTCCACGCTCAAAGCTCACGCAGATTTTGCAAGTGGTGGATCTGCCTCACGCTCAACAAAAACTCAGATTTGCTCACGACCCTTCTTTCAAGCTCGCTATTCATATTTCCACACGGCCTGCGCAAACACAAATGTTTCCGCACCTCACGCTACAGTAGACTGCGAGTCCGCACCTCACGAGTTACTTGGGTGCGGAAATCTTTAAAGATTTCCGCACTGTAATGCACAACTGAGTGCGGAAATTTGAGGTTTTATAAACACGCAAAACTTTTGAGTAGTATGCCGCCGCACCCTTCAAGAGGAGGGACTTGCGGACTTCTAGAAATTTCCGCACCTCACTTCCGTGGCTCTGATACCAAGTTAAAATATTAGAAAACAACACACACCGGTGAGGCTACGCTCACTCCTATATTGACTGAAGACTGATTACATAATTATATAGGAAACTAACCTACTTAGTCGGTTACATGCAAACCACAGACAACTAGACTCTACAGACAGTGAAGTAGACTTCAACTACGAACTGACTCTTAGAAGTGACTCTTACTCCATTATTCCCTAGTAAACTATCCACCAAGCAAGGTCCTGCAAAGACAATGAATACGCCCTCCAAGGATTTCAAGTCAAACATATCATGATAAGTAAATCAAATCAATAGAAGAGTCACCTAAGCATGTGCATCAAAAACCACCTCATCAAATTAAACAAGTGCTCAAAGACCTTATGCAACTTGCCAAGTTTAGGTATGGGAGGGTTGACAAAGTGACCTATTGGGTGAATCATCCCCTAAGTCAAGGAGTGTTTCTTAGTTGGACCTCCCTCTAAGTCATGTGTAGAAGATGAAGTGGATGGGGGCAAGACTTTTGGGCATGGGGTTCATGACATACAAGGGATCTTTTTAATTGCGATTTTCCTCACAGACTTTGATTGTTCTTGAATCATGTTAATAGAACAATTATTTTTGGCATGGTGCTTCCGACATGTAGGACAAAACACTGAGAATGGATCTTCCAAATCCTCTTTTTTGTATTTTGGATATAGCATTGTGAGTTGTGCATTTAAAGAGGACAGTATGTCCTCTTTAAGTTATTGTAGCATATTAATTGATTTTCCTCTTGATTACACCATCTGATTTGCCCACTTCTGCTAGATTTGGAGTATCTTAACCATACTTCTTTAATATCTTCAAGGGGGAACCCATTGGTAAATTGCTTCTGAACATTACTTTGAGCCACACACAGAAATCTTCTTGCATGCCACTCAAGAACACGTGTTTGATTGATTTCTTGTCATGGTTGTGGTGTGGCTATTTATAGAGGTCATATTCCTGATTTTTAACTTATTCTTCTAAGCTCTCCTCTTGTTGTTTTAATATCAAGATTTCGACCTTGGGATCAATTGTTTTGCAAAATTCTCTGTATTCGCTCAGGAAGGTCTACTTCATTTCTTCCTAGGTTTATAGTGAGTCACCCTGTAGACTGATGAAACAGCTTTAATTTTTGTTCATCTTTTGCACGGTCGTAGCCTTGGCATACTACTTGCAATTCGAACAAAAATGTGTATGGGTCCTCATGTCTCTTTTCGTAGATTAATGGTAGAGCATTTGGTAGGACGACTTTTTCTTTACCGAAGGAATTTTCATTCATTGACAATGCTATGGGAATTGTCATCTGTATTGTCTATTCTCGAGTTGCTGCTTCTGTTCACCATTTTATGTGGAAATATCTAGGTGTTGAAAGGCTTGGGTTAAGTCAAAGGTGTCTTCTCTTTCATTGAAAAAAAGCAACACCTTGCTGAATTTTCTGGTTTCTTCATTTAAGCTCTTGATGTCTTCGGAACATTGTGATTCATGCATCCCTGACAATGACACCAAAAATGTTGAGTAAATTTCAGGGTCAAAATACTTCACTGTAAACCCTCTAGAGCCTCATCTAACCTGCCGAATCTGGGAATGTATACTTCCGATGGTGTTGTCAACTCCACAATCTTTCAAAGACAAGATTGAGACAATTTTTTGGTGATTTTCTTGTTATGTCACTGCTACAACTAAAAAATCAGCAGATCTTATAGAAAGATGAAACTTGTAAAATCTGCTCCATTCAATGTACATGCTGGAAATGCTGAAACTGGATAATATTAACTGAAATCTATGAGATAAAATGCTGCAACTGAATTCACTCTTGCTGAAACTATGAACATAACAAATGCTGAAAATATAATTAACTGAAGTCAAAACCTTGAGAGGAAGTGGGTGGCTTGTCTTGTGCCACAATGGCCAAAGATCTAGCGCGTTCAAAGGATTCGGTTAAATCAAAGATGTCTTCTCCTTCGTTGAAACAAAAGTGACACTTTGCTGAATTTTCAGATTTCTGCATTTAAGCTCTTTATGTCTTCAGAAAGCTGGGAGACACACGTTGCTGACAATGACACCAAAAATGTTGGGTAAATTTCGGGGTTAAAATATTTCAACTCTAAATCCTCCAGAACCTCATCTAATTGTGGGAACATATACTTCAAATGGTGCTGTCATCTCTGCAACCTTTTGAAGACACGATTGAGACGATTTTTTGATATTTTCTTGTTATGTTGGTTCTACAACTAAGAAATCAATAGATCTTATAGAGAGACGAACTTGTAAAATATGCTCCATTTCATGTAAATGGAAATGCTGAAACTGGATATATTAATGGAAATCTATGAAATAAAGTGCTGCAACTGAATTCAATCTTGCTGAAACTATGAACGGAACACATGTTGAAAATATATTTAACTGAATTCAAAACCTTGAGGGGAAGTGGCCTGTCTGGTGCCTCAATGGAGGGCTGTCCAAGTGACAACCTAAATATTAGATGCTCCAACACAAAGACAATTTCATCCCCACACAGGTAATGGAAGTCAAAAACTTATGTTCAATGCATTCCATTCTCTGATTTCCAAGGAGGAAAGAGGGCCTAATTAACCCTAATTATCTAAATAAAACATAATTAGTAAAGTTAAATTTTATAATTAAAATAATCTTTCCTTTATCCTTAAGGTAGAGGCAAAGCCCTCATATTTTAGGTGGAGGCAACCTAAGCCACTGCATTTGGTGTTTTTTTGCTTGAAATTCAAAATTCACCGAATCTGAAGGCTTTTCAAACAAATTCGGCCCCAGTTTGGTGAATCTCAAATCGAACGCGAACTGGATTGCAAATTGGAACTTCAAGGTGAATAAATTTAGCTGTAACTGAGTGGGTTTGTTGAAATTCGACCTTGGTATTCGGCAGAGTAAATAAAATAAAAAAAATAAAACCCTAGCTGCCCATTCTGCATGGTTTTCATTCCCCCCGAAGCTCGAGTGAGTTTTCATTCCAGTTTCCTCTGTGGTGCACACACACTCTAGAGCCCAACACGATGGTTTTCTTCCTTTGCCCACCGTTGATGCTGATGCCCTTGCCTCCATCCCTGCTCAGTCCAGACTCATCTCCAGGCACAGATTGAGGGTTAGATCGCACAGACAAAGGGTTAGGTTGCGATTCGCACCAGCCTCCAGGCATGCCCCGTCATCAATCTCCCCCACACAATTAATAATTTTTGAGTCTCTTTCATGCAAATATACACCAAAAAAAGACACAAATAAAAGAACAAGAAGATGATTTTTTAAATAAAATCAGGAGACGCAAAGATGTTGCTAAAGACAATTACTATCCAACATAGGGATCCAAATGGTCAAAACATGAATTGGGTATGCAAGACACTTTCCCCAATTGCAAAGAATGAAATGGGCAAGCAATTAATTTCATGAACATGTTTTTAAATTTTGAACAAGATGATGTGTTTTTGAATTATATGTTTAAATTTTCATTTCTCATGTGTTTAATTACAATTTACATATATTTTCATTTTATTACATTTATTTTTAAATTTTCAAATTTTATAGTATGTTGAACTTAATGTTGAATTTTATTACCGAAATTTTCACTGTTGAATTTTTGTCGAACTTCAAAGTCATTGAACTCGAATTCGAACCAGGCGACTTAAGAGGCAACCGTCGTATCTTTCCAACTCTACACAGTATTTATGCCCAGAATATTTTTGCTGATCCGTATACTTCAATGTAAGCAAATCATCTTCTTTTCCATTGGAAGAGGGATGTCTCAAGTATGATTAACTATTAAAAGCATCATTGAAATAGGTGTATTCTGGGTGCATTTTACTTTTAGGACCCACCAGCTAATAATCTCATATTCACCGAAACCAAAGAATATTTTAAATGTCCCTATAACGATATCACTACTTTTCCTTAGCCTTGGTTGATTTGTTGGGTTCAACTAAGTTCTTTCTATTGCAAGGTATGCAATGGTTGTGTTGTATTGGGAAGCATGTAATTCCTTGACAGGGATTTTGTAACAAAGGATCTAGTCACACGAGGATTATTTATAGTGATTTGCATGTTTGCAGTTTTAGAATCTCTTTCGTTGTCAATCACATTCCATCTCTCTAAAGGTTCTTCTTCAATAATCATAATAATTTTCTCCTTAGGGCCCTCCCTTTCATGAACAACAAACAATCATGAATCTTATGGTTCTTATCATTGTCTACATGCAATTTCACCAACTTTTATTATAGAAACCTATTGCCACCATGTTTGATCATATACACTCTTTTTTGAGTGTTTAGGTAAAATCAACCCTAGTGAAAAGTTAAAACACAAGTCCAAGGAAAAAGGGTTTTAAAGATTTCTTGTAAATAAATTTGACAATAAGTTCAACAAGCAAAATTGCAGGTGTTGAAACTAAATTGACATTGGATACCCATATGACATGGTGTGATTCATAGGAATCCAGGTTCTAAGGTTTACAAACTATGAGGCAATTTCTATGACACCAAGAATGATGCTTTAGTAACTTTTTAACAGAGCTTAGATGCTTGAGTCAAAGATATATATAAAGGATAAAGTATCCTATTAATGTCCACTTAAACCAATTTGGCTTGCTGGACATGTGTTAAGTTCCTTTGTTGATGGAGGGAAACCAACATTGGGAGGTCAAACACCTTCCCTCACACGCCAGGGATGTACACCCGCACTTTATCAAATTTTTAGAGAACTTGAAAATTCAACCTTGTACGTCATAATTCCTGGGATGGTTTTTGATGTTAAATGACTAACAAAATACGAGAAGGGGACAAACATGTTAATCATGTATAACTTTCTGTACTCTAGTTTTTTCCCATTCTAATATCACAAGAACTCAACTTGTCATATGCCTTTGGCAAAAGCATTTGAGTTCCTCTCTATAGTAGTGGCACCTTTGGTATATGGAATGTCAACTATCTCTATACACGGCATGAGTCAAAGCATCAAATGGGATAGTGACCAATTGAGCTTTCCTTATTTTTAAGGAGACCCAAAGTGCTGCAAATGAAATATGGATAATAATGAGCTTGAGAAAGCAATAAGGATAACAATAAGCTTGAGAAACCAAGACGATGCATATATAAGAGGGGAATTTGTATTTTAAGCCATGATTTAAGCTATTAGATGTAGAATTCTAAAATAATTAGCTCTTTTGCTCCATATCATTATGTCATAATCTTTAAATATAAAGTTCTAATGATTATCTTTAGTTGACATCTTTTGATGTCTTTTAAGTTTTTGAAGTGTTTAACTGTTAACATGACATCTCTATTTCGTTATTTTGCTATTTTTAGTTTTATTGGTTAGTGACAATTCCACATGGAAGAAAAGAAGATTGAACACATGAAGACAACATTGTTCAGTCGATACATTCTTCCAAAATTAAATTTGTATTTTCCTGCTTGTAGTCCTATTGTTCCGGTTTACAAGCCTCAAATTACATAACATATATAACCTTTCTATTCTAATAGTATAGTTTTTTATGTCTTGTCCTATAGTTTATTGTATCTTATCCTCTTAGAATATTAGTATGTCATTCCCCCACATCTCCTTTTGCTTATGAAATACATTTCTTGAGTAAATTGTAGTGTATTGTTCAGTAATACAATATATTCATGAGGCTATGTTTAAGGGTATTAGTTCTTGTATAGGTTTTGGAAATAACCCTTATAGTTCATTATTGTATCATTTTTGAGGATTTATTCAGTAATAGTCATAGTTATTTATGTTTCCATGTTTTGCATTGGTGAATTTTACTTCAATGCAATTTCAAAATCAAATCTTTTTGTCGGATGTTTGCAATTTACATAGCAGCAGGAGTCTATGCACCCATTTACTTATTTGTGTAAACATGCCTATCTCTTGTTTTGATGTTATAATTCGTTGTCCTTGTCAGGTAGAGAGATTACATCCAATATATAAAGTTTTCCATATTTTTAGGAACTCCCAATTTCGGAGTGAATCACAGTTACAGGTAGGTCTGTAAGTATTTCTAATCACCCTTATTAATGAGGTTTTGCAAGAGGAAACTAATTATTATCAAAATATCATTGCAACCATTCTCTTTATTAGTTGCAACGATTTCTTAACATCATGTTTGCATTGTAAAATAGCTGTAAAGTTTCAGATTCTTTTGTTCTTCAATATTTGCTGAAATATATTTTTCTCAAATACCAATTCACCCACCAAAGGATAATGAAAGCTGAAGTAGATTTTTATGTGTTTGGATTTTCTTGAAATGATGGTTTAAGGGATATTCAAGGTGTTTTACCCAGTTTATACTTTATAGATTTTGTTGTAAGTTTGATTTCTTAGCTTGGGAATAATTGGTTGTTTGGAGTCATTTCATGAAATTATGCATGCATGGATAAATTCACTGAGTAGGGGGAGTATTATTAATTATTAGGAAGTGATTTCATTGTGGAAAATGTCCTAAGATGGGACGTGTTGAGCAATTGATATTGGAAAACAAGAATTTACTATTGCTTGCATGCAAGAACATGACAACAGCTTCTAGGGTTGTATGGAGAACTATTTCACTCGAGGAGTGGAAGGAAGATAAATAATTAACCTTTAAAAAAAATTACTATTGGTAACATACACAAACAAGATCAAAGATTTGGGGGTTTTGTGGAGAACCATTTCACCCCTGGAATGAAAGGAGAGAGTTGGAGAAAGCAAATACTAGTCCATGAACTTAAATAATATCTATGATCTTGTAATGAGCTAATGGTAGGGCCTACCCTCTCCCTAGGGCACATGTAGGTGAGCTAATGGATTTTTACCATTAAGTCTCTCCTCTAGAAGGTCATATCCCAATTCAATAGATAGGGTGATTTAGATTATGTATTAGGTTATTAGGATCAAGTATGCCCTTTTGGTACCTGTTGGTGTGAAACTTTCAAGTGTTTGAACCCTAGATTTCATTGGTGCAAAATTAAAAGATTTGATTCCGATCTATAGATGAAGGGTAGGTCATGACCTTGATTATAAAGTTTCAATTGTGTTTAAAAATAAAGATGCAAAATATTTATGATATTTAGCATTATTAATTTTATTCCAAGGAAAACGCCGCGGAAAAACCCAAGGGATGCTTCCCCACATTTATAGATGGCATCCCTAGTCAACCTGTTGGCATAGATTAGTATGCATGAGCTAGGCATTTGCTGGCACAAAACTAGCCAAGTGCCCAACAACATTGTTGACAAATGATTGAGCTGATATTTAGCTTTATTAATGCTTAAAAACTTATGACCATGTCAACATAATGTTTGTTCCAATGCTGTTAGGAGCGGAAAGTGGGAGGTAGGAGTGCGAAGCATCATTTTTTTGAAGACTTAGGTTTGTGAAGCGTTTTAAGAACATATTTTTATATAATATATATTTTAATATATTTTGATGCATATATATCAAAAAAGCACACAAAATGTCGAATTAGTTGCAAAATGTAGGAAAACATAGATTTAACTAGTAGATTGACATTGATTATTAAAACATCAACCATTTAATACACAAATAACAACGACCATTTGGCAGTTTGACTTTGTCCAATACAATCATAGTTTTTATTGCTTGATTAATTTATTTACTTGAGTTTTTTTTCCATGTAAACATGCATTGGAAAACCCCAAGGACTTCATTGTCATCGACAGGTGGTATCTAGGGTGAACCATCGACCTAGACTATAGTATGTTTGACTCGACAGGGACATTGAGTATTAACATATGACATGTAGTTGGTTGGACTTGACCCCGAGACCTCTTATTTGCGATTAGCAGGTTTAGCAAGTTGGTTGATTATTTATATTCTAATTTCTTTTTCTATGTTTTTCTTGCTTCTTTTTTCTTTTCACTACATAGCAAGTTGATATTAGTATAATCTGTGTACACATGCCAATATAAGTATTGTGATTGGGCATTTGAATAAAGTCAAGATGAACTTGTAATTTGCATTCATATATTTATTATTCAGTCATATTGCTTATGGATGTAATTTGGAGAAACTCAATCAAGTCGGACTCACATTAACTCAACAAACCCACCCAACAAAACTCAAGTCAAAACTTGATAATAACTCAACATTTAAAAACTATGTGAAAGTTTCAAAATTTTAGAAGATAAAATCAAAGATTTTCTATTTTATGATGAGTCCAAAATGTTAGATTGTACAATATAGACATAAACTCATGTAAATACAAAATAGCGTTGAGTAATAGACATAAATATTAAACACTGAACAATGACATTAGAAATTCAAATAGTTCAAGTGCTACATAGTACAAAGTGTAAATAGCAAATAGCAAATAATATAAATGTACAGATTCCAAGCGCGATTAATGATGGGCCATGGCATAAAATGTTAAATGATGAAATTACTAATCACAGAACCCCCCCTAGCTCATCAATGGGAAGGCCCCACCCTTGACCTTGCTATTGGGTATTTTAGATCATTTTCCAACCAAGTGAGGAACTCATCCAAGAATGTTAGCTCCTTTGCCTCCACACTCCTATTTTTTATTGGATCAACCCTTAATGGCATTATCATTCTCGCGTGTTTCCAAATTTATGTTCTAAAGCTTGTTACCACTTGAAAATGCAAATCTTATTTTGCGTTTTCATGAGTTTTCTCATCTCACCAACACAACAAAAGTACTTTGGAGTTCAATGGCAGTTACAGGTTGCAGGAGACGTGGAAGCCATGCACCTTGTTTGGTCTCGCCCGAGCACCATTCATCATCGGGAGGCAAGAACAAAGATATGGAGGAGTATGGTTGGCTTGATGGAATCTTTCTCGAAGACATCTCACCATAAGGTTCATTTGGGTGCACTTGACACATTTCAAGGGCATGGTTACATGGCTTGTATTTCCATTTGTTGTATCGTTGATGGAGTGCCTTGGTTAGAGGTAATGGACTCAGCACTGGAAGCTACAGCAGTTCCTATTAAAGTTTGAACCAGCCAAGATTGCTGTGACAAAGTTTTCCATCAGGTGTACACTCTTGGTTTTGGAGATGTCAGGAGTTGTGCAAACAGTTGTCCCAGTGGTGATGGGAGCATTCTTAAAGAAAAAGGGGATCTGCTCTTTGTGGGCTGGTTCAGATATTATGTATATAAGCTTTTGAAAGAAGAGGCTGCCAGCCAGTCTTCCCCCAACAAGTCAACATTCTTACAGGACTCAAACTGTTTAAATCCAAATTTAAAGTGCAAATGTTTGTGCCTCTAATGACACAAACAAATTACTCCATGATCAACTTGGTTCTATCTCCAGTGTAAAAAGTTAAAAACTAAAAAGAAAAATATACACATTGAATATGGAACAGAACAGTTGCTCTCTTCATAACAAAAATGAGATAGATATGAAAGATTTTATTTTATTTCACCAGAAACTACAAGGCAAATAAAGAGCTTCTTACAGCCCTGTCAAACATGATATGGATCCGTACTCCTGTAGCTCGAATGGACTGATATTCAACTGATATGGATCGGGTCTCTCCTTTTGCCTGCCTGATATAGCCCTAGCTCGGCCTTTCTTTGCTGTCTCTGCTTGTCACTAGATGACAGTGGCCCTACTTGGCCTGAATCTCTGTGTTCTTGTGTGGTTGGGCCGCCACTAGTCAATCACACCAGCTGCGGGTTATCCAGAGCCCAGTCTAGCTTGTCATCCTCTGTCTCTCATATGTGCCCGCTCCTCCTCTCACTCTCTATCTCTCTAAGACTCTAGGTGAGGTTCTTTTTACCTTTGCTTAGGGTTTATGTGGGCCCTCTACCCGTAGGTGATCCCAACCATTAGATCTTTTACTAGATAAATGGCTGGGACTTAATCTCTTATTGGGACAACTTAGAGTTCACTTTTTATAGTGGAGGTAAAACTATTCCTCACTATTTCCTTAACATTCAGTTCCAGTACAGTCCATTCTATCTCTATTCCCAGTAGAGTTAGTACCCCTACCTCCAAACCCACTTCAATTTTGTAACCTGCTCTATCCGATTTGGTCATTATACAGGTCAGGTTCCCATTTCAACTTGCCAGTTTGGTTTCCATCAGTTCTATTGAACAAATTTGAGTTCTGTTTCAACGACTAGATTCACTGACCTTTCGATTTGTTCCTATTTCTGTATCAATTGTTTTTTCACAGAACTGCTTCTCAATACTGCAGTCCAAAGTGTTCTATTTCCTTGTCCATTTTTGCCAGCCACAGCAAGCATTTTGGATGCCACTTCTTCATTGCCTACCATTTTAACAATCACAAATCCAATTCTTTCTGCAGAAACTAGTATCCATTACCTTGTACATTGATATTAATTTCAATTACAACAGACCAAATGTCATTCATGTGGCCATTTTCAAACAATCAAAAGATCCTCTTCACTAGTACCTTTCGAAGATCCTAAGATTGAGACAAGTGCGAGCTCTACAAAGTTGTAGAATTGTAAGCTTGTCGATGTGCAATCTGTACCAAGGCATCTGTAGCGTCGTGATGGATTCAAAGACAATCTGAGCAGCTTGTCACTCCAATGGATGGGAAAAGCAATATCTCTGAAGATTGGTACTCTTGAACTAGCTACTAGTGAATCAGGGCCTGCATGTGTAACCATGACAATTTACCAGTGCACATGATTCTTTAAAACTATTAGATGTAACTAGCAAAATCATTAATGACAAGGTCCTTGAACGACATAAGGATAATGAAGGTCTACCAAACATGTGCTACATCACAAGCTTGAGCTGCAAGAGTTCAAAGCGGTTATTAAAGAGGCAAAGCAAGTTGACAAGGAAGAACTTTTGTGTTATGTGGCAGCCATTTACACCATGGTTGACATTCTATCAGATTCACAATTTTGGGAGACAGGAACAAAAAGTAGCACAAAGCAGGCGACTGAACATACTTATGAATAATATATCAGTTTGTCAGAGGCTGGATATCATTGGAAAAACAACAATGTTAATCTTCATTATGAGGACATTTTCAATAAGTTCCTGAAATTATATGAATTAGCCCTCAGAGAAGTTGAGAACCTTAGTAACAACCTGCAACTAGTAATCATTTGCAGGTTGTAGAAATGAAATTGGTAATGAGCCGCGAGGGGATTTACACTTGGGGCATGAAATACAGGGGTTTGAGCACTGTTCTGAACAGCACAGTGCATTAGTGAAAGATATGATCATTGAACATCAACAAATATGCATTTTGTAGGACAACCAGTAACTCACCCTATTGACAGAAGCTGACTTTGAAGAGGAGTTTCACTTTTCTGGTTTACAAAGGCTTCGCTAGATTGGAAACAAAGAACTAGCAACCCCAGAGGAAAAATGAATGTGGGACGATGGTACCAACTTGTAACCAATTTTTGCTTTTAGCAGTTGGGAAACAAATGTGGTTCATTCAACAGTGGGTATCTATGCTAAGTTGGTAACATTTAGAGATGATTACATATAGAGGTCGTGACCTTGTGACCTTATCCACCTTAACAAACAATGTTCTAGAAAGAGCAGGGCAACAAATTTAGTGGCTAGCCATTGCAACCTTTGTAATCAAGAGTCTCTTCAGATTCTCACATCACTATATGCAAAACTACAGGGTTGGATGATGTTGCACTGATTTTAGCACAAATAGGTTTCTGTATGAACTAGACTTTTAGTTCATTAAGGTTGATGTTGCAGGTGAAATTGTGTCTATAGCTGGGGAAAATCAAGCTTGTAGAATGAAGCTGTGGAGGAAGTAGGTTCACAAAATAAAGTTTTGGTATAGCATAGCACACAGAATATAGTTGCAGAACAAAAGACACATAGGAAGAAGTCATGAGCACAAGGAAAACTGTGGATCATAACGTTATTATGATTGCTGTTGGTCTGCATGTCCAGGTAGCAGTGTTTGATCGATTTTTTTGGAGAGTTTTGATTGATTGTAATTATTGTGTTAATATTCATCAGGTTTGTCTTCAATTGTAATTATATTATTGAGATGAAAGTTGTAACATGATCTCTATAGGTTTGAGATTCATGCCAAAGTGAATGTGAGAGCTGAGATAGAATATAGATGCCGTTGGTTAGTGTAGTGAATATTGAGCAGCATTTGCTACAATGTGGTTGATATAGAAGGTGCAGACTTCTCATTTCAGTTCCTAAGCTTGCCCAAGTGTATTTGTGGCATCATATTGAATTGCTTTTGCTATAAATTCTTTGAATCTGGCAGTGAATATAAAATCTGCTTGTACCATGTTTGTTACATTCAGAGTTATTATTGTTTCAAGTTCTAGGGTAATGTCTCTGCAGTTTACAATCTTGAATGTTGTTTTTCCAACAGCTTCGTGGACAGATGATATACCAGAGTCAGCTAAATTGGATAAGATTGGTCCTACTGCTAACTCGTGGGATTCCTTTTGAAAGTCCCTTCTGAATTGTGCTAGGGTGTTTGAATTTCCTTGCCCATCAGCCACAAAGTCAGGAAAATTTGATTTCATCACAAGTTAGGAGTCTCCCATGGTTATCAAAATTTACTCAAATAAACTTTAGCCTTGTTTGGAACACTTTTGCAAAATATCTCTAGAGGCATTACTAGGATTTGGGCTGTAAATGCTACCTTATAATGATTAGTAAATACTTTTAACCTCTAGGATACCATCATTCATAGCATTGCTTTTGATTTAGAACATGGAAGAAAACATGGTGCTGTTATTACCTTCTCCATTTCAGTGTCATGTTGTTTTCATTTAGGCTTCTTTAGCTTCTTGATTTCACTTCATCTAAGTTTATGCATACATTTGCAGCTTCATTTGCAACTCTATGCACGGGTCACTTTCCTATTAGCTTGTTTTTACTGAGTAGTCCTTGGCATTTGCTTTCTTAACCCTTGATAAGGTTAAAATGTTTGGTTATTGCTTTCTTCCCAGTGCTGTAGGAAGCAGGAGCAAAGTGTGGAACTCAGAGCATGAATTTCCAGAAAACCTGGGAGCGAAGTGTTTTTTATATAATACATATTTTAATATATTTTGATGCATATATATTAAGAAACACACAGAATGTCAAATTAGTTGCAGAAAACTTGAAAACATAGATTTTTGTGCTACTTGTAGACAAATGTTACATTTTCAAGAAGCTAAAAATGTAATCTGTACTAGATTAATCACTAAAGCTTCAACCATTTGGTACACAGACAACAACTGTCTAGCAGTTATACCGTTGTCATCAAATGATCAACCATAACATTAACCTTCAAATTTCAAGTTTAACAAATAACATTTGTCATCATTGATCAACATCTAAGTTCTAACTGTAAGTATTAGGTACCAAAATTCTAAAATAACTCACTATTTTGCTCCTCATTACTAAGTCACAGTCTTTAAATATAACGTTCTAATGATTGTCTTTAAAAAAGGTCTTTTGATGTCTTTTCAAGTTCTGAAGTGTTTAGCAAGACATCTCTTGCCATTCTTAATTCTTTTATTAGTAATAATTCAACACGGAAGAAAAGAAGATTGAACACATGAAAGCAACATTGTTCAGTCGATACATTCTTCCAAAATTAACTTTGTATTTTCCTGCTTGTAGTCCTAAAGCTTTGGTGTAGAAGCCTCAAATTACATAACATATTAATTGTACCGTAATAGCATGATTGTATTTTATCTCATAGTTTATTTCATCTTATCCTCCTAGGATTTTATTATGTGGTTCCCCACGTCCTTTTGCTTATGAAATACATTTCTTGACTAAATTTTAGTGTATTGTTTGTTCCTACAGTATATGCGTGAGCCTATGTTTGCGTTTGACTTTTGTCTTCACATCTCATGAAATAATGTGCCCAAACACTCCTACTAGTTTGCTCCTCATTGCTAAATCACAGTCTTTAAATATAACGTTCTAATGATTGTCTTTAAAAAAGGTCTTTTGATCTCTTTTCAAGTTCTGAAGTGTTTAGCATGACATCTCTTGCCATTCTTAATTCTTTTATTAGCAATAATCCAACACGGAAGAAAAGAAGATTGAACACATGAAAGCAACATTGTTCAGTCGATACATTCTTCCAAAATTAACTTTGTATTTTCCTGCTTGTAGTCCTAAAGCTTTGGTGTACAAGCCTCAGATTACATAACATATAAATTGTACTGTAATAGCATGATTGTATCTTATTTCATAGTTTATTTCATCTTATCCTCCTAGGATTTTATTATGTGGTCCCCACGTTCTTTTGCTTATGAAATACATTTCTTGACTAAATTTTAGTGTATTGTTTTTTCCTACAGTATATGCGTGAGCCTATGTTTGCGTTGGACTTTTGTCTTCACATCTCATGAAATAATGTGCCCAAACACTCCTACAATGTAGGTGCATTTTCAGTACCAAGACATTGAAGCGTATGAATTCTTGTATGGTTTTTGGTAATGCCTCTTACATTTTACAATAATGCAATTTCAAAATAATGTTTTTATCCGTTGTTTGCAATTTCTATAGTGGCAGCATTCTATGCACCCATTTACTTGTATGGGTAAGCAAAGCTATCTCTTGTTTTGTTGTTATACTCATTGTTCTTTCCCTTGCTAGTAGGAGGGTTTGCATTCAATAGATAAGTTTTCCATGAATTTAGGATTCCCAATTTTGGGGGGAAATAAAATTTACATGTAGGAGGTTCGTTAAGTGTTTCCAATTAGCCTCATTAAGGAGGTTTTGCAAGAGGCAGATAATTGTTACCAAGATATGGTTTTGCAAGAGGCAGATAATTGCTATCAAGATATGATTGCAATCATATATGGTTTTGCAAGAGGCAGATAATTGTTATCAAGATATGATTACAACCATTCTCTTTATTCATTGCAACAATGTCTTAATATCACATTTACATTACACCTTTGCAATAAAGTTTCACTTTTTTTTCAAGGTTTGAAATGCTTCCAGAAACATGCCCCAAGGGGTTGCACTAACATAGACCCTCTTTTGGCTTAGACCTCAAGTTTGAGGGATATTTCTTTTCTGAAATTGGCTTGGGACTTGCATCCGACCTCATCCCTTTTAAACAAACAATTTGGGTGGGGTAGGCCACGACAATAATGGAACCCAAGGAAATGTCTCAACACTTCGTCAACCTCAGTAGTGAACTAAAGGCCCGATTGGCATTTCAAATCTTTTTGTTCTTTGCTATTCATTGATTTTTTTTTTTCTCAAATGCCAACGTACCCATTAAAGGATAATGCTAGCTAAAGTAGTTTTTTATGAGTTTGGATTATTTGAAATAATGGCTTGGAGAAAGTTTGAAATGGCTTTATCCAGTTTATAGCTTTTGAAGTAAGGTTGGTTTCTTAGCTCGACAATACTTGCTTGTTTAGAGTCATTTTGTGAAATCAAGGTTGATTTCTTAGCTCGGGAATAAATGCTCGCTGGAGTCATTTTGTGAAATGTGTGCATGTCTAAATTAGTTGAGTGGAGTATTATTAGCAAGTGGTGGCATTTGTGGAAAATGTCCTAAGATGGCACATGTTGAACAATCGACCTCGAAAATTTGTTTTTTTACCACTTGTCACCTGCAATAACATGATAAAAACTCCTATGGTCTCATGGAATCATTTCACCCTTTGAAAGAAGGAAGATAAATAATTGACCATGAAAACATCAAATTTACTATTGGTCATATGCATGAACAAGATCAAAATTCCGAGGGTTTTGTGGAAAACCATTTTACCTTTAGAATGAAAAGTAGGTAAGGAAAACAATTACCAAGCCATGAAGTTAAATTCTATCTATTATCATGTAATGAGCCAATGGTGGTACACGTAGGGCCTACCCTCTCCTTAGGACATGTAGAGGAGAGCTAGTTAGTAATCGTCTTTCTCTTGAGGCGGTCCTTTCCAATTTTATTAGAGGGTGATTTAGGCCATGCCTCTGATCCTTGAGATTATGTATGCTCTTCTTACAATGGCCAATGCAAAATTTTTAAACCAAGGTAAGAATGTGGATACCTAATAATCAGAGCTACATTTGAACCATGGACTCGACATTGACTCAAAATTAAAAAAAGATTTATTCCTATCTTTTGACGAAGGTAGGTTACTACCTTGATTGCATAGTTTTAATTGTGTCCAAAATGAAAGGCAATATATATATATTTTTAAATAAAATAAGAATTTTTATTACTTTTTGATATTTTACTAGAGAAATGCATAGCAAGTTTAATTGGTTGATTTGTTCAGTCCAGTTTCTTTTGCTATGTTTTTCTTCCTTCATTTTTCTTTCTTTTGGCTTCAATCTTCATGTACATATGCCAAGAGTGTTATGCTCTTAGACACCTCCACATAGCCAATGTTGAACTTGTATTTTGCATCCATTTTATTTGTTTTTTGGGTCAAATGCTATCAGATATGATTTTGGCAATGTCACATGATTCTAGTTGCAATAACCCAAGAAACCCACATCCAAGAGAGCTAAGGTGACAAATTGTGGTGCAAAAATTGACAATAAGTAGGTTTAAAAAACTACATATAGCTTTTAAGACTTCACAAGAAGAAAACAAGGATTGTCGATTTAATGATAAATCCATAAAATTAGATAGTAAAACACATAAAACTAATGTAAATACTATAATCTCAATTTTCATACTAAATAATTTAAATGCCCATGAGTCCAAAATTTATATACTAAATAGTTAACATTTGAATGTACAATTTCCAAATACCATTGATGATGTATGATCTGAAATGGTTCACTATATATTTGCCTTGCTTTTGGGTGCTTTGGGGTGGAAGAGAAACCATCTGGGCTTGTAGGGGCTAGCCATTTTTGGGGTTTATCTTGACTACTACTTGGTTAGGTAAAAATTGAAAATTTCTTGCTTTAGGGTTTAAACAATTTTTTGAGGTCAATTTGAGATTTTGTCTTTTAGCTCTTTGAGGTTTAAGAGCTCATTGAGAGCATTCCAACCAACTAAAGAACTTAATAGTGTTTGTATGAGAGTTATGCACCCAAGTAACTATGGTTAAAGCAAAATCCAGAGAATCCAAAATCCTAGCCCTAATAAGGATTTGTGGTATGCAAAAACCCTAATCCTAACATTAACAACTATAAAGAGGTGTTAAAATCTCATTTGCTAAGAAAGAAAGGGGCTTCATTCCATTTGCAATGATTTTGTGTTCCATTGCTAAGAAAGAAAGGGGCTTCATTCCATTTGCAATGATTTTGCGTTCCATTGCTAAGAAACGCTAAGTAGTGAGATATCAGAGTGTAATAGAGGAAGAATGCGACCTTGTAACAAACTTTTGTAGGCCATAATGTCTATTCGCTTCATAGTGAGCACATATCTCTTTGTTTTTTGTATTGTTAATTTGAGAAATAAAAAGAGTAAGTCACAACCTTATTTCTTCTTCTTGTTTTTTCATTGTGGGTTTCTTTAGGGTAAATCTTGGTGTTGATGGTGTGTTATTTCCGTTATTGCAACATGTTTTTATTATGATTTCTGTCACTGGCGGAATTAGCGACTAGTTGGGCACGTACTCGCGTTACACTAGGTCGTGTTATCCGATTGCTACCACTACAACCTCCATGTGGGCCCACGATGTCCCATAGGTGACACACATGGTAAGCTGGGGTTTCGAACCAATGACTTCACATAACATAGTGCCTTAACATTACATTCCATCACCAATTGCCCTACACCTCGGGGGCTAGCGTGTTCTTATTTAGTTATTTTTCATAATGAAAGATTTAATGCCTCCAATATTGAAGCGTAATATTAAGTAATTACTTTTTACTATAGTATAATCACATCGTATTTGGAGTAGAGTTTTAAGATCCATTGTGACAAATTGTCCATTCAAATATCCAAGGTAGTATAAAAATCATATTGGTCTTTTTTCTGCGTTTTTTCGTTGAATATGTGCATTGTATGCTCACTAGACTTGGGAAGCCCAAGAAAATGAGAGAACTTCACCATGGGGATCCAAATATCCATACAAGGAAGGCGAAAGACAACCTCAAGGAGGAAACATGGAAGATCTTCATGGAGATATTCCAGAAGATGAATTTGAGGCTAGATTTGAAAAACTATAAGTGCAAGTTGCCAACATCTCTAGGAGTATGGCAATCATAACACCATCTCTAGAGAGAAAGTTCAGACCCTTTGAGTGGGCAAACCAGGGAAAGAATGGCTAAGCTCCAATCACACGTCTGTTGAATTTTCACTATGCTAGGCTGAAGCATGAGGTTTATTTAATTTTGCATGTACTTGAACCATAAACAAATGCAGCTACACCATACACAAGTGTTGCAATAACCATGATCACAAGAAGAATTACCATGCACAAGAACACAATAAATATCCTGGGAAACCCTTCTACTCAAGGGAAGAAAACCCAACAATCCTTCGCTATATTCTCAAGAGAAGATCCCCCAACCATAAACCCTAATGCACACAAGAGGGTGCTTCTACAACCTTGAAACTAGTGCCCAAGAGAGGTGTGCACTTCAGCCTTATAAGTGTTGTTGAAACTCTGAGTTTACATGTGAGAGTGTGTTTCCTCAATGGGGAAATCACCTTTATTTATACCAGACCAGACACAACAATAGGTATGTATATTGGCACAACATGGCTGACCTCAATAACTCAGAAATATAATTAATTATTACAATAAACCTTAATTATGTTTCACATATGGTGGGGCTGACTTGAACCCTTTACATCATAATTAGGGTTACAAGTAAATCTTACACTTAGACAATATAGCAAGGGATCCACATGTCTACTAGTGCTCAGCCACTAGGGACACGTTCACCTGTGCTCAACCACAGGGACGCCATACTCAACAGATCTCTATCTCAACTGAGTCCACAGGAGAATCATTTGGGGTACCATTTCAAGCCTGACTCAACTGAGTCCACCGGAGTACAAAGGAAGGAGACCACATCGACTCAACTCTCATACAGAGGAGAACGATACACCCATCACATGGCCATACCCAACACTGGGGCACGACTCAACTAAGTCTAGTGGAGAACGATACACCCCATCACATGGGCACACCCAACACTAGGCTCTATGTTGGCACAGGGGCAGACCCAGGGTTCAACTCTAGCAGCGCACCAACAAGCCCTAACTACTGGCCCTTTCGGCAACACCTGCGAAGCAGATGCAGTGTCACCCGAAGTAGCAATAGGGGGTTGCAGGACACATGTGTCTACAACCAGAGGAAATGCAAAGTGGATCTAGGACAACAACACACAACAATCTAGTTGTTCTTTACCTCACTTAAGCCTACTTCGCAAGTTATATCTAAGATCTAACACAATAATGCAATAACAGTATAATAGATGGAAAATAACACAACATCAATCACACATAACAACAAGATATACATGGTTCACCCTCTCCCTAGGGCTACGTCCACAAAACTGTGTTTCTCGATATATTATATGAAAACATATAGTTCTATTTGCGCACTTAGCTTGCAGATCTCTCTCTCTTTCTCTCGTCCCTCCCTGCGCACCGAGCTGTAGGGTTGATCTTCACACTCAACTGAAGATCTTACAATACAGTCTCAACACTGTTCTCTACAATCGATTCTCAGCAATGAACAACAACAACCATAGTATCAACAACCCAACCTATAACTCTCTTCAAACCAACCCTCCTATGTCTTCTAGACCTCTATTTATACATTACATAACAAAGTCTAGGTGTCGAAACCTTAGATCCAAAACCCTAGGTCAACTTGACCCGTGCTTTAAGGACTTTGCCAACCTGTCTTTCCTTCTTTTTCGCGAGGTGCTCCAAAGCACTCGTTGATGTCTTCTTCCGCTTGCTGAGTTGTCCATGATCCATTTTCCTTATTGCTTTATCTTCCTTGATCTTTTCTTCCAATGGCTAGCTTTTCCTTCTTTTCTGCTTCTTTTCCCACTTCGACCCTTGGTTTATGTGTCTTTCCCGCAGTTCGTACTTCGCCTTTCTTCCTTAATCTTCGTTTCCTTTCATATCCAAGGGCCAACAGACCCCCAACACTCACATGTGACTCGTCCCGAGTCATTGCAGGGTTGAACCTTCTGTTTTACTTCGACTTCAGACTGCGCGAAGCAGCCTGTGCTTTCTGCTCTGTCCCTTCCTTCCTTGTGCAGACTGTCTTTTCTGTGTCTGGTACCCAGTTTCAACTGCACCTGGTACTTAGACCCTTCTTCCTTTGTTTTTATTGAGAGCTGCGAGGCAACTGGTTGTCATAATACAATTTCAACTGGCTCCCATTTACCAAACCTTCTTTCCATTCTCCATTAAGGGTCTTCAACTGTGC
Source organism: Picea engelmannii (assembly GCA_009831015.1). Classification (NCBI taxonomy): domain Eukaryota; kingdom Viridiplantae; phylum Streptophyta; class Pinopsida; order Pinales; family Pinaceae; genus Picea; species Picea engelmannii. Next base: position 651,501 of record ML783225.1, on the reverse strand, counting down.
AACTCCTCCTTCTGTAACATAGATAACTTCAAATGGTCCTAGCCAATGTGTCATGAACTTCCCTAGATGCTTCATGAACTTGCTGTCATATAACAATACCAAATCTCCCTGCTTAAATGCTTTTCTCCTGATGTGTTTGTCATGATAAGCCTTTTCTCTTTCTTTCTGTACCTGTTGATGGAATCCTGCAATAAACCTGTCTTCTTCCAGTTCCAGTAACTGCGCAAGTCTGTCTTGAACATCGCCTGTGTCATCCATACCTGTAAATGCTGTGATTCTTAAACTAGGAACCAAGTATTCCATAGGTACCACTGCTTCCAAGCCATATACCAACTTAAATGGGGTCTGTGTTGTTAGCCTCTTGCAAGTAATTCTTTAGGCCCATAATACTGTTGGAATTCTTAAATCATAATCATTTCTGTTAACACTACAAATCTTAGTCAGCATTGTCTCCAAGATCTTATTGAAAGCTTCGATTGTACCATTCGCCCGTGGGTGGTATGGAGTACTCTTCTGATGGTGAACTTCAAATTCCTGAGTTAAGGCTTCAATAGTTTTGTTAATGAAATGTGTGCCTTGATCACTCATGCGGATCTTCGGGCATCCAAACCTTGTTATGATATCCTCAAAAATGAAATGTGCAGCTGTAGCTGCACTACAATCCTTAACTGCTCTTGCTTCTGCCCATCTGGTCAAATAATCTGTCGCAGTGATAATATATCTAGCTCCTATGCGCCTTCCTGGTGGGTTAATAGGTCCCACAAAGTCAATGGCCCATTTCTCGAATACTTGTAATGTTAATTGTGGTGCTAAAGGCATCTCATCTCTTCTAGAAGGCTTTCCTACTCTTTGACATACATCGCAGGCTCTGTAGTATTCCTTAGCATCCTTATGTAAAGTAGGCCACCAAAGGTAAGCTCTGAGAATCTTCTGTGTTGTTGCGTTCCCTGCATAATGTCCTCCTGCGATGCCTTCATGTGCTTCTGCCAGAATCAGTGGTCTTTCTGCCTCCATAACACATCTCCCAAAGATCTCACTGGGTCCCATTTTATACAACTGTTCGATTATAAGTTGAAAGTTGGATGCACGAACTACCAACTGTTTCTTCTGAATGACTATGTATTCGCGAGGTGCCATTCCTATGGACATGAACTGAACTATCTCGGCGAAGTGATCATCGACTTTCCTAATGGCCAACAACTGTGCATCTGGAAGTGTATCCTCCAGACTAGTAGGTTCCTCTCCATGTTCCAACCTGGATAAGTGGTCAGGTCCTTTAGTCATTCTTCCTGGCTTAACCACAATCTCAAAGTCATATTCCTGGAATAGCAGTAGCCATCTGCATATTATTCCCCCCAACACTGGCTTGTTGACTAAGTATTTCAATGCAGAATGATCAATGAACATCTTAAAATGTCCTCCCGACAAATAGTGTCTAAATTTCTACAGCTTATAGACCATAGCGAAAGCCTTCTCTTTCAGTCGTAGTGTAGTTCCTCTCAGCTGTAGAAAGCTTCCTGCTAGCAAAGGCTATAGGGTGGTCAATGTCCCCTGAACCCGACTGTGCTAAAATTGCTCCTAATGCAATGGACGAAGCATTGCCATGAACATTGAACTCCTTACTCCAATCTAGGAAAACCAAGATTGGCGCAGTGACCATTTTCTGCTTTTGTGTGTCGAAGCTCTACTGACATTCTTCTGTCCATTGAAACTTGCTGTCTTTCTTTAATAACTTCTCCATAGGTGCTTTTATCTGTGCATAACCCTTAATGAACTTTCTGTAGTATCTAGTGTGCCCCAATGCAGTGCGCAACTGTCTGACCGAAGTAGGGGGAGGTAGATCAACAATGATGGCAATCTTGGAAGGATCTACCAACAATCCCTGCTTACACACGACGTGCCCTAACAACACTCCAAAGGGTGAAAAGAAAATACATTTTTTTAAATTCAGGGCAATCTGACATTGCCTACATTTATCTAACATCAATCTTAAACATTCAATATGGTCTTTCAGTAAGCGAAAGACAGTCCAATCATCAAAATAAGCTTCTAGGAACTTGTGTAAGAAGTCCTTAAATGCTTCGACCACCACCCTGGAAAAGATGGCTAGTGCATTCTTCAAGCCAAAGGGCATCATAGTGTATTGAAACAAACCCCATTCTGTTGCAAATGTGGTCTTATGTCGATCTTCCTTAGCAATTATGATATGATGATAACTTGAAAATCCATCTGTGAATGAATAGACCTCCTGTCCTACATTATCTAGAACTTCATCAATAAAGGGTGTAGGGAAGGGGTCATGTAGGCATGCATCATTCAATTTCCTCAAATCTACACAAATTCTGATTTCTCCTGTCTTCTTATCTTGCACCACCATAGGGCTAATCCATTCAGATTCTTCAACAGGCTTTATGATTCCTGCTTTCAACATTTTGTCCAATTCAATCCTAACTTTCTGCTTATATTTGGGATTCAGTTTATAAGGTCTCTGCTTGATAGGTCTTGCATCTTGTCTCAAGGGGATTTTCATTTCTCCCATGGGCCCTTTAGTGCCCTTCATGTCTGTGAACTTGGTTGGAAACAAGTCTTGATATTCATGTAATAACTTTGTGATCTTGCTGATAGTAGCATCATCCCAATAGTCTCCCACATTTGCTAGTTTAGGTGTTTTCTCTGTTCCAATAGTAACTTTCTTGATTTTAATGGGCTGTCCAACAAATGGTAATTCAATCCCAGGCCCTCCTATGTCTTTGTGACCTTCAGTTTCTGCAATGTTACATCTCTAGGGTCATCATCCTCATTAACATTAATATTGTAGCAATCCTGTAACTGCTGAAGAGGCGCAGTCCATTCATCTCCTTCTTGGGTAAAAGGGAGGGTAGGTTCCTCTTCAAAGACCTTCTTTCTCATAGTTTGTCAACCCTGGTCTACTGTAGGGTACTGACTTTCAAATAAAAAGGTAGCTATAAAGTTTCGAGTCATTCCATACCAGTCTGTAGTGATGAGGCGCAGTTCTGCATGCAGATACCAGTTGATAGGCGTAGTATCCAAGGTGTTAATGAACTTATGCACCCACTGTTCTTTAGGAATGTTGCCCCAGACCTTCTCACAACTTCGCATGTGGTCCTTAGGACAACTCTGGCCTGTGTAACGAACTTCGCATCCTTCTGTTTGTTCTGAAGAGCGCACTATCAATAAGCTGCGACACTGTGTCCACTCCGCGATGTTCTTCTTATGTGCTCCCCACCATCTAGTTGGTGTGGCTTTCAATGCCTCATCCAATGCCAACATCCTCTGTTGTACTGGTACAATTTTCTCAAATTCAACTAGAAATGTCTGTAAGTGATTCAAACCATCAAATGTTGGAAGATTACTTACTTTTGTGTCGATCCAACGAACTGCTCTGGTCAATCTGGCACATCGTCGTGTGGAGACTTCATACGTCATATTCTGTCAATTTTCTAATGCCTCTTCTGAATCTGATGAACATGCACTTTCACTTTGCCAACTGAGATTTCCGTCTGCTATAGGATTAATGTAATCCTGTTGTCTTGCTGTCAGCTTGTAGATGTTCTCTAGTTCATATGCACGGTCTTCTTCCTTGATAGGTTCTGTGTATCTGCGACCTTCATCCAGGTCTAGAGGCACGATGACTTTAAGACCATTACCCTCAAAGGTCATTCTTCTCTTCTTTAGGTCAACAACAGTCGAATTGTTGAAAGCCCAATCAATTCCTAACAACGCAAGATAATGAAAAATATCATCAACAATCTCAATTACTTCAAAGTCTGCAAATGTTCTTATCCCATCGATATCTACAGGAACATGCTCTAGTCTTCCAAAGGGGCTCACTGCCTGCTGATTGACCATCCTGAGCCTGATAGGAGAGTAAATCAGTCTAGGTTTTCCCATCAGTGCCCAAGTTTGCTTTGTCATCACATTGACTTCTGATCCCAAGTCGAGGACCACATAGTCCACATCATAGTCTTCAATCTGAGCACTAAGGTGTAATTCCTTGTTTGTCCTTCTCTTTCTAGATATTTGATGTACTTGTTACACATCAACATTACTCGCTTTGATAAGTGTCGCATGTTGTCCACAAGTGTCGCAAATGTCAAACAAAGCATACTGCCATGATGACGACACCAATGAGACACTTAGAATACTTCAAACACCTGATTTGGAGGAAGATGGATGGTTAACTGAAGTCAGGTATCTCTTCCCACCTGAAAGGAGCTTTCAAACTCAAGTTTTAGAAGGGAGCGCTCCCCTACATCACCCTTGGGAGCGCTGTCGCTCCCCTACAAGGTACTGGGGAGTGTTATAGCACCAAACTGCCCCTCTGAAGGAGCGCTACAAATCTTTGAAGCGCTGGCGCTCCCCTTGAGCCTATTAGGGAGCGCTATAGCGCCCTGATGCCTCTTTTGAGGGAGCGCTGTCTAATCTGGGCAACTGTTGATCTGTTGAAGAGAATAAGGGGAAGATCTTTCAAGTTTGGAAGGCAATTGCATTCGAATTCCTGGTTCAATCATGATCTTAAGAGAAGATCCCTGATCTAAGGAGGGAATTCCTCAACTTACCCTAAAGATACCTCAAGAGGTAAATCTCTCTAAACTTATATAAGCAGGTTCTATTATGGTGGAAAGGGAAAGAATTGCAAGCATGAAACCTATGATCTCATAGGAAACACACAGTGAACTGGAGGAGAGTAATCAGTGACGCTGCTATCATCCAGGTCGTGGATCTTTTGAGCAAGGGTTAGACAAAGGGGACTTGACGAAGCTGTCGCATTCGCATCCACGGTTGTAAGTTACTTCTGTCATTGTTCTCATCAATATGACACGCTTGGCCTGTTTCTTTCTAGTTCGCGTTTGATCTTACATGAACTTATCGTTGATAGATAGATCTATTTTCGAGCTAATATCAATAGAGTAGGAAGTGGTTGTACCATTGTTTGTCTACAGGGCTCATCGAGGAGCGAAAGATCGGAGCTCAACTCGGAGCGTGCAGGGACAAATGTCGGTAAAAAGGTACTCCTGTTCTCCTTCCTCCTCATGCATTAGTTTGTATAGATCTGAAAGGAAGTCAGTGTCCACGTTAAGCGTCTTCTGTCTTAAGAGTTAAGAGTCTAGTTCTCAAGAGGAGATCTACCTGTCCGCAGGGAGATTTTCTTTCAACAGAAACTGACGACTCCACTGGGGAGGCCTCAAATCGAAACATTTTTGTTTTGATTTCTCCTCATAGACCTTGTCTTACCCCTTGATTGTTTTCAGACCTGGTCCACCCCTTTTTGATTGATTTCATGAGCTGATTGACTCCCTACCCCATCACACTCAGCTTGATTGATAAGACTAGACTGCAATTTTTGGATTTTTTGACATTTTTAGGAGCTTTTTGAACCTGGTGCCCCTGTGGCTGTGTTAACAGAGCGCCAACGCTCCCTGATTGTCTTACACAGAGCGCTCTAACGCTTTGTGCCCTTTACACCAGAGCGCCAACCCTCTTTTGGCCAAAAACCTTTCCAGAATTGCTCTTTTCAGGGTCTAGCCTCTGTATTCCACTTGTTGAGCCTCGCTGTGATTCAATGCTTCTTCCTTTTCAACTTTGACATCCTTCCTTTTGAGGAACAAATACCTTGCTGTTTAGATTTTGTAGCCTTCTTCACCATTTTTTTTAGTTTTTCTGCTGTCGGGAATTTGAAACCCATGCATTGTTTTTCTCTCCTTTTTGACTGAGCGAGAAACTCTGGTGAAGGACATCAGAAGCCTACGAATCTTTCCATTTGGTTTTAGTTGAGATCATTGTTCTTCGACATTTCTTTTGGTGTGAAGTTCTTGATTTTCTTTGTTTTTCTTTTCTTTTGCTTCTTGTTTTTGATCACAACAAGAGGGTGTATTGTTTGTACGAAACCTGCTTGTGTTTGTCTGAGTTTCCTTGATCCAAAAGGATAATCGGCAGGAAAAGTGTTGTTTTGAATTAATCATTATTCACATACAAACAATAAAGAGACATCTTCATGATTGATTTTCAATATTAGAAGGTATTTCCAAAAGTTTTAGCACCACATCGGATTTGATTGAAGAAAATTTGTTTGAGGACATTCCTTATTAGTGCTTGTTAGTGAAAATAACTCTCTCTTTCTCTCTCTCTCTCCCTTAAATAGATATTCATCGAAAAGAAATGGTTGCGTATCATCTTTGATGCATTTTTGGGGACTGAGTCATCATTCCATCCGTTTCACTTCCATGCACCCCTTTTGAGTAAAGAACAACTATAAAATGAACGCTAATTAAAAACTATCTATAACATTTTCTTTTCTAGGACCCTCCACCAACAGTAGACTAGGATTAGTACTTTGGATTAGGCTGTGAGCATAACTCTCCAAAGTTTCCAAAACAAACATTAGCATCCTGAGCTAGGGAGAGTTAAATCCAATTGTCGTATAAGTCTGCCTGGGATCCCCCTCTCACATAGGGGTTACGCACGAGGTTGCATTCGGGACAGTTACGAAGATTATCCCTCCGTGGTTTGACTGATTGTAGTGGTTAGATCGTATTATGGGGATCGCTTAAAGGTATACCCACAATGTTGAGTGGAAGCCTTTCAAGTTGATTTTGGGCTAGATACCCTACCTATACGTTTGGACTGGACTGTCGACTGTACCCGCCTAGGGGCTGACTGCGAGTTGGTAACCTTAGTGGCCATAATCTTTAGGGTCTTACACAAGGTGACAGTGAAGGGAAGTCTCATTGTACCTGGAGCAGACATTGGTCAAACTCACTCGGGCTCCTTGGAGGGTAAATCCACAATTACTGCGTGGAAGTTTGCACCAGGGTGAAAGTCCGTTAAGCAGGTCGCCATTGTAACTGTTCCACCATATCCCCGCCCCTTCTTGACTTGATCACGCGACGTTGGATTTCATCACCAACTAGTACGGTCATCGAGAGAAGGCACTGTTTGCTTGGTTGTGATTCCTAGATTCTATTAGCGTATACTGTTTCTTTTCGGTAGTTGGCCATAGATCTCTTCCGCCGACTATTTTTCGCCAACATCGACCCTCCACGTCGTTCGCGGAGGCTACAGGGACTTCCTCCAGAAAATATGGAAGGGAACACCCCTTTACCCCCTCATTCTATGGAGGAATCTCCTCAACAGAGCGAGGTTCAAGACACTACAACCTCCCAAGAAGAAGTTCCCACTCCTTTAGAAAATTTTCGAATTCTTTCAGAGTCTCCRGAAGCTTTCCGCATTCTAGAGGGATATGAGTGACGTGTTTTCCAACTGAATTCAKTCGGTGAATTTGTCGTCGTCAATCCTTCTGACATTCCGATTGGGTCTCATTCAAACCCTTTAATCGATGACCCCTTTTGGACCGCAGACATTGTTCGAAGTCCACCGCGCATGGTGCAGGATCTTTACGGAACAGGAATAGGTGCCAACGCACCTATTACCTACACCGTACCTTTAAACCATTTTACCGGTACTACCATTTTTTCAGCCACACCATTCGTCAGTCCGAACACATCGTCCGCTGGCCCAAGGTCCACTTTTTCTCTCCAGACGACCCATTCTACAATGGTCCCTCATGTTACGACTATTCCCGTCGGTAATGCGGTGGTTAGCAAAGCTGTGATTGGCACACCAGTAACACCTAGACTTTCATCATCACTCCCTTTTGGGTACAGAGCATTGAATTCTTTCACTACCACTACTACCCAAGTTATGCCGGGAAGTTCTATACCTATTCAACAACCCGGAGGGACCGATCTTGGTGGTCTTAATCCATTCAGCGCTACCGGTCAGTCATTTACGTTTGGTTCTCAAATTTCGGGAACTCTACCTCAAGCTGGGGGGCATCCTCCCACCGGACGACAACTTCCATTTGGAGGGCACCCTCATGCTAGGGGGCAGCCTCAATCCGGAGCCTACCATCAACCGTATGGACAAAATGTGTCCACCACACCCAATCCGTGGAATATCCCTTTTCCAGGAAACCCACAGTTCTCGACGGGACACAATCCTCAAGCTCCGCAACACCCTCTTCCCTCTCAAGGGACTCATCCTCCTTATGGACAAACGACGAATCTGGCTTATAATCCTCAAAACCCATCCGGTTATCCTCTGCTCGCACATGTTTCTCAAAACACCTCAAATCCTGTGTACCCTGGTCAACACCAACCTTATACAAGAGGACCCACTGGTTACAATTATCCGTCTAACCCAATGTATGGACCTACTGGTGTCCCTATGCCACACCAGTATTACCCATAGGTTAACCGACAACTACCTTTCCTAGCAACTCTGGACCTTCCAGACTTGTCTCGGTTAACGAATGATCCTATTTTTCATTCTCCGATTTGGCCAGCTATTCCAGCTAAACTTCCTTTTGATATTCCAAAATTCGACGGAAAGTCCGGAGAAGACCCAAACAACCACGTGATGACTTTCCATATGTGGTGTTCATCCAACTCCCTCATGGACGATTCTATACGTTTGCGCCTTTTCCAACGAACACTTACGAGATCTGCAACAAAATGGTATATTGAACTACTGCGCGCCTCTTTTCACGATTTCAACTCCCTTGCCATGTCCTTCCTCACACACTTCCAACTACCCATTCGATACGAGATGGGTACCGAACTATTGACCTCCCTTCGTCAGACAACCTTCGTACATATCTCTGATCATATTCATGAATGGAGACGATGACGAAGGCTAATCAAAGCGGTCATTCCTGACCAATTATTAGCGGAATGGTTCACCAAATCACTGTTACCCCAGATCGCTCGTGATGTTGCCATGGGTGGTGTAGTCACCGAGGAAGAAGCTATTGCTCGGGCTCAGTACTTAGATTTGGTTTATTTACAATCTGGTACTCTCTACGAGTTGATACCAAATGCTACCCGTGCCACTAATGATCCATCCAAACCATCATCTACCTCGCACGTGGATGGAGTTATTGGCTCCGTCAAAATCCAATCTACTTCCCAGTCGACTGGAACAACCCAGCGGCCCGCTTCGACGGCTGCTCCCAGTCCGACTGCACCCTCTTCTACCTCCCCTCAAACTCAGGTCTTTGAGGTGAATGCGGTCCAATCGACCCTTTCACAACAACCCGAGGGCAAGAAGAAAGAAAGAAATAAACCAAAGAAAACCAACAACAATGAACAACCAAAAAATCAACCTCAAACCCCTGCTGCCGGAAAACAACCACAACGGAAACCGAAATTCCCATGTCTCATTTGTGGCGATGATCACTACACTCGAGACTGTCCACATCGCGATGAAGTGGCCAAGCTTTTTAAGGGGAATTCACAACCCGCTGTGCTTACCCAGCCTTTTCCGCAACAACAATCTTTGGTTGCTCAAACCCCCACTCCAGGGGGGAGTTCCAACCAATCCCATGATGAGGCCTCGACAAGTGCCCACATTTACATGTTTAACGGGATTAATCTGACCACTCGCACTATGAATTATGACACGTCGATTAAACTTGATAAGGCGAAGCCCGCTAACGGTTCCTTACCAGACCCATTACCATCTGCTGTTAGTCCTCCTTCTGCTAGCCCTCCGTCCGAGCCACCTCAGATTGAGAAACCTTTGTTTGACTCCATTTTACACCCTCCTAAGAGCACTATCCGGAAATCCACCTTTAATCCTAGTTCACGGGTTGCTCAAAACTACAACATTGTTGAAGATTTGGCTCAAGCATCGTGTGCTATGTCTTCTTTGGAAGTTCTACAACACTGTCCCAGCCAACGTAGAACACTCTTAGCTGCCATCGGCGCTTTCGATCCTGAGTCATCTAATAACCTCACGTTTAATCTGGATGATCATCAACCACGACTCTCCCACCAACTAGCTTTTCAGATCGATGTTGTTGTTCACAATCAACAAATCCACCGAACTATCTTGGATGAGGGAGCCTCTACTTGTGTCGTGTCTTTAGCTTGTTGGAAAGGCTTAAAATCACCTGCCCTTAATAAATCCCCTATGATGTTACGCGCTTTTGATGGGTGAGGTTTTCATCCTCACGGACTTTTACAATCTTAGCCGTTCAGCTGGGCGGAAAAACTGTTACCGTTGATGTCGAGGTGGTCGACGCCCCCCTCGATTACAACCTACTACTTGGAAGAAGTTGGTTCTATGCTATGACTGCCGTCGCCTCGTCGGTGTTTCGATGTGTACAATTCCCCCATCAAGGCAAAATTGTCACTATCGATCAACTAGATTTCTGTACACCCGACGCTCGTGCCCCTGTCACCAACAACATTCTTTTTTTGGGAGACCACCCAGTTACGTATGAAAGCGTTGGTGTTGGCTTGTTGAAATATTCTAGCCTTATGGGTACCTTCCCTACACCACTTCCACCCACCACGCATCATATTGCCACCGTCAATATGATCTCGACTATGCCTTATCAATATTTGGAATCATCTGATCCTTGGATTGTACCTAGTCCTATGGAATTCGATGTGCTCGGTGACACTATGCCACTTAGCCCAGCCAAGGCCGCATACGTAGCTATTCAATCTGCCTCTCCCTCTCCGGACAACCCACATTTTATTGGCACCTGATGCTTACTCGATACCTTCATGGTTGGATTCCCTATCGTCTGCAATCGATTACATTTCCCAAATTTTCCCTTCCGACGAATCTATAATGGAAATGCTTAGTATTGACGATGTACATTGGGATGATAACCATCATCGATCCTCTTTTCTTCTGCCTTTGGAAGAAATTCACCAAGACATACACTCTGTCTTACCTCCTGATGTTACCAATGCTTCGCAATCTCCCATCCTCACACAAGATACTCTTTTTGAGGGGAATATGGGTAACATCTCTACTACGATCGTTATCGATATTTCGATCAAAGAGGGCGTTGTGGAAAACATTAACCTTGGTGCTAATTGCACACCTGAAGAAGTGGTCTCTTACACCGCTCTGTTTAAAGAATTCCGCGATGTTTTCACTTGGAGCTACGAGGAAATGCCAGGGATCGACCCTTCGATCGTCGTGCACGAAATCAAGACTTATCCTGGTGCGAAACCTGTTCGACAGAAACTCAGCCCGGTTCATCCCAAGAAAATCGCAGCTATAAAGGCAGAAGTTGAGAAGCTTTTAAAATCTGGCTTTATCTATCCTGTCCCTTTGACGGAATGGGTCTTCAACCTTGTTCCGGTTGCCAAAAAACAAGGGACCATCCGTGTCTGTGTTGACTATCGGGATCTCAATAAGGCTTGTCCAAAGGACAACTACCCTACGCCCTTCATCAATCAAATCATTGATAATTGCGCTGGGAGCGTAATCTTCTCTTTCATGGATGGCTTCTCTGGGTATAACCAGATTGAAATTTTACTTGCTGATCAACATAAGACAACCTTTATCTGCCCATGGGGAACCTTTGCCTATCGAAAGCTACCTTTTGGTCTTAAAAATGCTGGTGCTACTTTCCAGCGGGCCATGTTGTACGCTTTCCACGATATCAAGCATATCACGAAACCTTACCTCGACGACTTACCTGCTCATTCATCCAATCGATCCGATCATGTTGATCACTTACAGGCTATTTTTCTTCGATGTCGGTTCTACCGTATCCGCTTAAACCCACATAAGTGCATTTTTGCCGTCGAATCCGGTCGACTCCTCGGTTTTATTATCTCTAAAGACAGGATTAGGGTGGATCCTTTAAAGATTAAGGCTATTCTGGCCTTACCCCCACCTACCAATTTAACCCAACTCCAAAGTTTGCAAGGAAAAACACACTTCCTTTGCCGTTTCATTTGTAACTACGTTGAGATAACTAAAGGATTCATGCGGTTACTGCAGAAAAACACCCCTTTCATCTGGGATGACATCGCTCAACGGTCATTTGATGCTCTCAAGCATGCCCTGACCCACGCACCTTTGTTACATCCTTCAGAGTATACAAAGGACTACATCCTTTACTTAGCTACCTCCACTTTCACTATTGCAATGGTGTTAGTTCAGGAGGACCCCAACGGTGAGGAACATGTGATCTATTACCTGAGCAAGAGTCTATCTGGACCTGAACTCCGATATTCACATGTAGAGAAACTGGCTCTGAGAACCGTCATTGCTGTTTAGAGATTCTGCCATTACATCTTACTACGCACCACCACAGTGATTGCGGACTCAAACCCCATGTACCACGTCTTGACACGTCAAGTGGTCGGGGGTAAATACTCTAAATGGATCGTCATCCTTCAAGAATTCGATCTTGAATTTACAAAGTCCAAAGCCAAAAAGTCCCCGGTGTTTGCGGAACTTATCTGCGATCTCCCCCGTGCTGATGAAGACATTGAACCTAGAGATTCTCTCCCCGATGAAACTCTTTTCCTCATCAACACCTCTGATCCTTGGTATGGAGACATCCTCCTTTACCTCCAAACCCAACGCTTTCAGCCTAACACTTCCCGTGAAGAGCGTCGACGTATTCACCACTATTCTTGTCGTTATCTTATCATCGACGACACCTTGTATCGCCGGGGTATTGATACTATCCTTCGACGATGTTTGATTCATGCAGAGGCTGAACGTGTTCTGAATGATTGTCACCTTGGCGCCTATGGCGGTCACCTTTCCGGGATGGCCACAACCCAAAAAATCCTACGTGCCGGCTATTTTTGGCCCTCGATTTTCAAAGATTGTATTGAGGCAGTCAAAAAGTGCCCACCCTGCCAAGTTTTTAACAACAAGGCACGCACCCATCCTACTACGCTGCACCCCATTATCGCCATTGGCCCCTTCGCCAAGTGGGGTATCGATTTCATGCAATGTAAGCCTACCTCAGTCGGGGGGCATGGTTATATAATCGTCGTTGTCGACTACTTTACCAAATGGGTTGAGGCTATGCCTACCTTTCTGAACGATGATCGTACCGCAACTCTGTTTTTTTTTAACCATATCATAACTCGTTTTGGTGGACCACACGTCATTGTCACTGATCACGGTGCACACTTTAAGAACCAGATGATGAGTGAATTGCATGCCAAGTTGGGTTTTCGCCATGAAAACTCATTCCCATACTATCCTCAGGCTAACGGACAAGTTGAGGCCATCAACAAAGTCCTAAAAACCATGATTCAACGCATGGTAGGGGAAAACAAGACATCCTAGCATCTACAACTTTTCTCCGCTCTCTCGGCTTACCGTACTTCCGTGAAAACCGCAATTGGATTTACTTCTTTCCAGTTGGTGGATGGCATCGAAGCCGTTTTACCAATCGAGTGTGAGATTCCATCTCTGAAACTTAAAGTAGAACTCCTACCCCATAATTCTGCCGAAGAAGAACGTTTCTTATATCTATCCAAACTGGACGAAACACGTCGTGATGCCACTCTCGTTAATGAGGCACATAAAAAACGGATAAAAAATGAATATGACAAATCTGTCCATCCTCGGACTTTTGCAGAAGGAGACCTAGTCCTCGTCTATGACCAGGCTCATGACAAATTAGGGACAGGTAAGTTAGAACCTCTGTGGCATGGCCCTTACGTTGTGAAACTTGTTCTACACAGAGGCGCTTACGAGTTAGTCGATTATGATGGAATTTTCCTAGGGGAGCCCCGGAATGGAATTTACCTTAAAAAGTATTATGCCTAGATCACCTAGCATGTGTACATTGTACATTATTGTATTTTAGTTTGGTATGTCTGTTTCTTTCGCGTGCTCGAGTCTTTACCTTTGCCACTCATCACTGTGCTTGTGTTTTCATGCGCAGATGACGTCTTCCTTTCCTATCTTTGTCGGATTTGCGGATGGCGCTAGTCGACACACTCGGAACATTGCTTCGGCAGCATGGGTCATTTACCAATTTGACAAGGTGGTGAGTTCAAGAGGTATTTGCTTAGGACCAGCAACTAATAACATGGCAGAGTATCATGCTGTCATCGGACTCTTGACCCAAGCCTCCTCCCTAGGTATCTCTCGTATCATTGTTAACCTAGACTCCCAACTTGTGGTCTATCAACTCAATCGTATTTACGCTATTCGTAATCCTATCTTGCTACGTCTCCACCTACAAGTTCGCCGTCTTGAACGAATGTTTGATTATATCGAATACAAACATATTCCACGAGAACTCAACAATGTGTCAGATTCGTTAGCTAATTACATCATGGATTGGTATCTCGCCCATATATAAGATTTCATTAAGGAAAGCGAAATTGTACATCACATGTAAATTAAAACACATCACATTAAAATCATCATCATGTACAAATGTTTTGGCACTGTAAAAACTCAGAACTATATATATATA
>ML783225.1:602035-619848 GCA_009831015.1 Picea engelmannii | reverse complement strand
CATTATTAATATAAAAACATCTCTACATGTGGACAGACCACGATGAATGAGTGATGGGGGACTAAGCTTCCACAAAGCCTGGGTAAGGGAGAGGGGGGCTGAAAGGTTGGGAGAAAGGCTAAGCTTAGGAGCTTAAGTCCTTAAGAATAATATTTTATTATTATTCCAAAAACATGTGAAAATTATGTTATATCCCAAGTCCTTGGAAGGACAGGGGACTCCCAAGGAGGAGGAGTGTGCTTCATGGGCGACATGTGTCGGCCCAGGCACATGCAATTTAACCCAGGAAATGAACCGTGTTGGGGGTTCGACCTCCCATTCTCCATCCTCCGTCTGAACTCACGGGTGTCCATCATCGGCCTCTGTTTTTGGTGTTTTGTGCTGGATCCTTCACCTGAACCGTGGAATCTCTGTAGACCTTACACATCTCCGAAACCAGAGCCGTGAGTTTGTCCTTTATTGCTAGTTGGGAAACCTGAATGTCCCGTAATTGCTGATCCTTGCTATGCTGTAGCGTCTGTCTGTCACTAGTTTGGGAAGCCCGTGTCTGTGTTCCCAGTTGGTTGTTGCAGTTGCACAGTGCTTGACTGCGTGTGGCTTGTTGGCCAGTGTATGTTCATGTTGAGCCTCATGGTTGCCCGAATCTGTTGGAAACCGATTTGAGGAAAACAGGTTGCCAAGATTGTGAGGGACTCTCTCCAGGTGAGAGAGCGCGCAGAGGAAGTGAGAACTCTTGGAAGGGGTCCTGTAGCTGCCACAGAGCTCGGGGACTTCCGGTCTGGTCTATTGCTGAAGCCCAAGGCAAGGGAAGTTTAACAGTCGCAGGACTGTCCGAGTGACAGTGAAGGTGTATACTCTTGGGGTGGGACATGCATGTGGGGAATGAGAGTATGTGAGCAGTGGGCATAAGTGGGTCATGGGAAAGAAACCTTCCTCTGTAATTGTGTGATTGCCCTATTGACCTTGCCTAGCGTAGGAATCCCTTGCTCGATGGAGCTTAGTCCCAGATCGAGGGTGACCTACTGCCGAGAGTGATGAGCAGTGCAGTCTAAGGCTGGAAGGTTCGTGGAAGGTTTGCACGCAGTTGGTGTGTTACCATCATACAGTTTCAAGGATAAGTATCAGTTTGTGCATAATAGTATGTTATGTATGTCTGTGATGTTTGCATGATTATCATGTGTTCTGTTGCACATATGAATTATTGTTAATGCCATTGATTATGTATGCTAGCAGTAATTATGTGCTTACTCTGTGTTAATGCATTTGAATTCATTAAAATGCATATTATATAAGTGTTATTCTGTAGTAGCATTACTCTTGGCGTGGGTTGACAGCTCGGGGATGTTACATTTTGGTATTAGAGGTTTAAAGGCTAAGTGAAGGTTGTGTTGGTAGCATTGCCCGGTCTTTGGAGGGCCGGGGATGTTACACCAACAATGTGATAATATAGGTTTGGATCAACAACACTCTTGCTGAAGCCCAAACTCATCAAGAATCCATCCATCTTCTCGTACCAAGCATGAGGTGCCTTCTTTAGTCCATACAAGGCTTTCTTCAACCTGCACACATGAGCATTCTGCTCATGTATCACAAATCCTTCTGGCTACTCGATGTAAACTTCTTCCTCAATCTCACCATTGAGAAAGGCTGTCTTTACATCCATCTGATGTAATCTCCAACCCATGGATGCTGCTAGTGCAATGATAGTACGAATGGAAGTGTATCGGGCTACATGAGAACATTTCTCCTCATAATCAATTCCCTCCACTTGTGAGAATCCTCTGGCTACAAATCTCGCTTTGTACTTCTCGACACTTACATCAGCCGCATGCTTGATCTTATAGATCCACTTGGAAGTCACCACAGACTTCCCTTTTGGTCTTAGAACAATATCCCACACATCATTCTTCATGATGGATTGATACTCTTCTGTCATGGCATCTTGCCATATATGTTGAGTTGCTGCTTCTCCATGACAAGAAGGCTCAATATCAATGATGTGGCTCATAGCTAAAACATAGCTTGAAAATATCTATGGTCTCTTTCTCTCTCGGAATGTGCCTCGAGGAGTTGCATGTCCCTCTGCCTCCTGCAGGGTTTGTCGAGCCAAGGCAGGTCTTTTATGGCCTACTACAATGTCTTTGAGAACATCAACTGGATCAACTGGATCGACTGGATCAATGACTGTCTCCCTCTAAATTACTGAAGGGGGAGAAGGTATTGTCTCGCTGTCAATATCCATCTGAGATTCTCTGGATCTTCGAAAGGCTATCTCTTCCTCAAAGATGACAACTCTGCTCACCTCAATCTGTCTTTGACCAGGGATGTAGATCCGATATGTCTTCGAAGAGTCACTGTATCCCACAAATGTACCCTTTCTTCCTGAAGGGTCTAGCTTGGACCTCTTCTCCTTGGGTACATGAAAGTATACTAGACACCCAAATATCTTGAAGTGTCCAACCTTAGGCTTCACTCCGGTGAAGGCTTCTTCGAGAGTCATGTTCTTCAAAATTTGGTGAGGTCTCCTGTTCTGAACATATACTACTGTCAATGATGCTTCTGCCCACATAATCATAGGTAGATTCTGATCATGTATCATTGCTTTGGTTGCTTCAATGATGGTTCTGTTCTTCCCTTCTGCAACCCCATTTTGCTGAGGGTTATAAGGAACTGTGTACTCCCTCTTGATTCTTGCCTCAATACATAAATCACTGGAATCCATGGAGGTGTACTCTCCTCCATTATCTGATCTTAGCACCTTGATCCTCCTTCTGGTCAGGTTCTCAACCTGAGCTTTGAATTCTTGAAATCTTGCAAAGACTCCATCCTTGGTCTTCAAGAAATAAATCCATGTCTTCCGAGAGTGATCATCTATGAAAAGCACATAGTACAAATATTCGTTCAAGGAGGCAACAATCATGGGTCCACACACATCTGAATGTATCAAGTCCAAGATCCCCTTGGATCTACTGTTACTTCTCAAGAAGGACCCCTTGACATTCTTGCGAAGAGAACAACCTCTGCAAACACCATTATGATGAACCTGTATCTCTAGAAGTCCTGTTACCATCTTCCCTAGAGCAGGAAGGGTTCTATAATGAATATGTGCAAGTCTCCTATACCATAGCTCACTCAAGCTGATAGTATCATGTAACAGGGCCTGGACTGATCGGACAATCAACCTGTATAAGATGTTTTCTCGAACACCAATTACTCGGGCATAATCCATATGAGAGTTCTTGTGGCATGCAAGAACTTTTCCTTCAGAAAAGGTAACTTTGTAGCCTTTATCCTCTAAGGCAGAAAGAGAGACAAGGTTCCTTTTCATCCTAGGTACATATAGTACCTCACTCAACTAAAGGGGTATGTCAGAATCTAGTTGGAATGTAGAAGTTCCAACCCCTTTCACATTATATTTGGCATTATCTCCAAGTACAACATGTAGACTGGTCTCTTTCTCAACAAGATCTGTCAGATGATCTCTATATCCGGTTATGTGCATGGAGGCACCACTATCAATTAACCAAATATCATTATCAGTAGGGATCATACCTGTGAGTGTTGATATGAATAAGAAGGCTTCATCTCTGATGTCTTCATCTCTCTGATGTGGCTTTGGATCAACATCAGCAGTGGAGACAAGTTGTCTTCCTTCCTTCATGGTAGGACAATCTCTCTCTGAGTATATGATAATCTTCCTTGCCTTGACGTCATCTTCCTTTCATTCTTCTTTATCTTCATCGGTAGTTGTCTCTGGTAAAGCCTTTTGTATCACACTCAATAGGTCATCCTCTGCCAGGGTGATCTGTAGTCTTGATTTCCATGAATTGAAGTTACTTGATCCATCAAGCCTATCTTCCACCAAGGTTTTGTTCCTCATGATTTGCAGATTCTTCCACAAACCCTTAACAACTAGGCTAGGAAACCTAACGGCTAGGCTAGGCTAGCAACCTTAGGTTTCGTTGGACTTATGAATGCCAATAATAGGCCTTGAAAGTCAGAAGAACACTAGTAAGCTTGAAAACTCCTTCAATGAGCCACATAAACCCTAAAACTGAAATTCTGCAGAAAATTGCGGAAGTCTAGAAACCTTAGGGCCAAAAATCCAAAATTCTCGGAATTGCAATCCGGAAGTTGTTGGAGGTGCGCTAAAGGAGGCCGTACACTCTTATGCAGAAATTAACCCCAACGTTTCAATAGAAGGTGTTGAAACAACCAAAAAGGAGAGGGCCGTACCTTTTTCTAGAAACCCTAGAAGGGCTGTACGGTTCTACAGCTGGGAGGTGACGATTTGCTAGAAACTTGTGCAATGGTTTATTTCAAGTCCTATGCTCTGATACCATGTTGAATTTTCACTATGCTAGGATCAAGCATGAGGTTTATTTAATTTTGCATGTACTTGAACCATAAACAAATGTAACTACACCATACACAAGTGTTGAAATAACCAAGATCACAAGAAGAATTACCATGCACAAGAACACAAGAAATATCTTGGGAAACCCTTCTACTCAAGGGAAGAAAACTCAACAATCCTTTGCTATATTCTCAAGAGAATATCCCCCAACCATAAACCCTAATGCACACAAGAGGGTGCTTCTACAACCTTGAAACTAGCACCCAAGAGAGGTGTGCACTTCAACCTTATAAGTGTTGCTGAAATTCCGAGTTTACATGTGAGAGTGTGTGTTTCCTCAATGGGGAAAACACCTTTATTTATACTAGACCAGACACAACAATAGGTGTGTCTATTGGCACAACATGGCCGACCTCAATAACTTAGAAATATAATTAATTATTACAATAAGCCTTAATTATCTTTCACATATGGTGGGGCCGACTTGTACCCTTTACATAATAATTAGGGTTACAAGTAAATCTTACACTTAGGCAATATAGCAAGGGATCCACACGTCCACTAGTGCTCGGCCACTAGGGACACATCCACTTGTGCTCAGCCACAAGGACGTCATACTCAATAGATTTGTATCTCAACTGAGTCCACATGAGAATCATCTGGAGTACCATCTCAATCTTGACTCAACTGAGTCCACAGGAGTACAAAGGCATGAGACCACATTGGCTCAACTCTCACACAAAGGAGAACAATACACCCATCACATGGGCATACCCAACATCGGGGCACGACTCAACTCAGTCCAGAGGAGAACGATACACCCCATCACATGGGCACACCCAACACTGGGCTCTCTCACAGGTTGACTCAACTCAATCACAGAGGAGAACGTATCCTGGATAATGTCACACGACGCTGCAATCATCAACAACGTCTTCCTAGCCTCTATTCAAAGTGGAAATCAAACCCTACATTGCGCGAGGTTGATGTGGTTAAATTAAATCACTGTTTGTAACAATTGGAAGTTTATTTCAATGTGCATAATATAAGAGGAGCATAAAATAATGTTATGTCCCATAGAAGGTAATGGTTCATACCCAAACTTCATGGGAATGCTATATGGAGACACATAGGCTGGAAAATGATCCACGAGTAACTAAGTGAGAGGTTTTTAAAGATCTCATTAAATCCCAATTTTGTCTTATTATGTATGAAGAGGGCTAAAGAAATCAATGACACTCCTACCTGCAAGAAAAAGGGCATAATGTACAAGATAACTAAAAACACAAGCCATTTAATTGATATTATCTCCTAAGAACTTGGATATAGCCATCGAGTATCCAAGTGGACTCCATAGTGATGTAAGGAGGTAAGTGATGCTCTTCAATACCAAGACTATTGACGAAAACCACCTACAAGCATGGTGCCTTGAGATGAACATGAAGAGAGGGAAGCCAAGCGATTGAGAGCATACATGTCGGTTATGTTCTCCTAAAGGAGAAGGAAGGGATAAGTGGGAGGGGGAAGACAATAAGATTGCTACCAATGTTTAAAAGAACAAGGATCCAAATAATCACTATGATCATTGCAATAGATGTGGCCACACTGAAGATCAATGTTGGATGTTGCATTTTGAGTTACATCCCAATAACCATAAGGAGTAGACCAAGAGGATTGACCTTCTAGGCATGGATGTGGGGATTGAAATAGAGATTGAGGATGTGGACAAAAACACTCTCTGCATGATTGTGTAGGGGGAGGTACTCACCAACAACCTCCATAATAGTGAAGAAGATGGAACAACTCTTACATATCAAGGTCCATGCCAAGATGACCAAAGTAGAGTCTTTACTCTAACATTGGTTTGCAAGACAACCTCATGGTAGAGGACCTTGTCAGTAAGCTTGGATCAGGGGTAAATAATCATCCACATCCTATCCTTTAGGATGGGTGAACAAGGATGTCGTGTTGAAAGTTACTAAACAATGTATGCTTAAGTATGCCATTAATGTAGATTTCATTGATGGAGTAGAGGTAGATGTGGTGTAGTGTTATGAAGCTCCTACATGTATGCAAGGAATGCTCTTCATGAGAAGCCCTAACTGATATCTCTTGATTAAGGCTGGTAAGTCCTTCACCATTAGGCTAAGTGACCAAGTCGCCAATGGAGGAAGTATGCATTTCTCTTCTTAAGACATAACCAACAAGGATGTACAAAAGAGTAGAGGCAACATAAATTAGAGGATATGATTCTATAGAAGAAGACTAGATTGACCAAAAGGGGTTAGTGAGAATTCATGTATACATAAAGGTCAAGTGATACTCTAGTGAGAGTTGAGGAAACCTATCCTCATCTCCTTAGAAGTAAAATCTTTTGGGAACCAAAATCCTACCAAAAAGGGGAGGTATGATTTGGAATGGATCACTATATATTTTGTCATCCCTTTGGGTGCTTTGTGGGGCGGTAAATCGAAGTTGTGGGCTTGTAGGGGCCAATGATTTTAGGGGTTGATTTTGAATCCCATTGGGAGGGTAAGAGATGAAATTTCCATGTTTGAGGGCTTAAACAATGTTTTTTTTGGGTCAATCTCATAGCTCTTTGATGTTGAAGAGTTTTTCGAGAGAATTTGAACGAGTTAACTATGAAAATGTAGTTCACATGAGAAATTCATTCCATTGGCAAGTTGATTATTTCTTTGAGTTGACAATACCAAGTGGATGCCACATGAATTCTCATTACTCACACATGTGGAACAAGTAACATGTGGACTTTCAAGAAGATTCCATAGGGTCCAATACCCTAACCTTGATTAGAACTTGGAGAATGCAAAAACCCTTAGCCTAACCCTAATAATTATTAAGAGGTGTTAAAACTTGGGGTTCTAGGGGAGAAAGGGGTTCCATTCCACTTGTAATGATTTTCTATTCCATAGATGAGGTGTGTAAAGGAATGATATTAGAGAAAAACAAAGGACAAAGGTGACCCTATAGCCTAGCAATTTTTTTGTAGGCCACCACATTTATTTGCTCCATAGTGACTTAGTCCTTCGTTCTATTTTGTATTGTAAATTTGAGAAATAAAGAGAGCAAGCCACAACCTTATTTCTTGCCATTAGGGGAAAATTGAGGTCTAAAATGGGCCTCTTAAGGAAAATAGTAAAAATGATAGTTAAAA
Source organism: Picea engelmannii (assembly GCA_009831015.1). Classification (NCBI taxonomy): domain Eukaryota; kingdom Viridiplantae; phylum Streptophyta; class Pinopsida; order Pinales; family Pinaceae; genus Picea; species Picea engelmannii. Next base: position 612,316 of record ML783225.1, on the reverse strand, counting down.
TAATAAAATAAGATTTTATGAATTTTCAAAGGGAAATAAAGAAAAGCTACTTTTTTTAATCGTATTTTGCACTTATCTTCTTATAGGTTTATTTAGTTTCAGTTTAGGCACTCATTGGATGCATAATTAAATTTCTCATCCGAATGAGTACCCACTCTAGTACTTTTGATAGATCCACAGTGAGATACACTGAAATACATGAACACGTGTGTCTCTTGCATACTTTTGATAGACCTACAGTGAGATACATTGGAAATACATGAAAAAATCATGTTTCTTTTCAAGAAACACATTTTTTTCATGTATTTTCTTTCAAGAAACACACTTCTTTCATGTATTTCTAGTGTATCTCATTGTGGGTCTATCAAAAGTATGCAAAGCGGGTACTCGTTGGATACATAATTTAATTCCACAAACAACGAGTGTTTATACTTGAAATTTAAATTTGAGTAAACTTATAAGGATGTAAGTAAAAAAATGATTAAAAAAAACAGTTTTCTTCCTTTCCCTCCAAAAATATTTATCCTTTTTGTCGACATGATCATCTTGATTCCTATTGGTTCTTTTAAAGTTGATTTTGATAGTACATTTTTTGTTTCGAGGCCCATTATTGACCTCAAAATTCCTTGGGTTTTTCCTTTGGATTCTCTAAGGTACATCTTGGTGTTAATCGTATGTTATTTCCATTACTATAGCTTGTTATTATTAATGTAGTTACTTTTCATAATAAGAGTAGTATTCATCTAATATTAAAGCCTACTCATAAGTAATCATTGCACAGTAAAGTATAATCTCACTATTTATTATAGCATTTAAAAATATATTGTGATGCACTGCCAATTAGAACATTCAAGCCAATGAATAGATCAATGTGCCATAGCGTAAAATATTAAATAATGAAATTATTAATCACAAAATCCTCTATCTCATCAATTGGAAGGCCTTATCTCAAACATTGCTAGTGTTTGTTAATTCATTGTCCAAGCAAATGAGATCCATGAAAGCTAGCTCCTTTAATCCAATATGATGTTGGATTAAGCTTGTTTAACTTGTTTCCATTTTTTCTCACCAAGCTTATGATTGAAGTGCACAAACACCAAATTATTAAGGCATTTTAAGTGAACTTGTTATGAATGTGCTTAAATATAACTCCTATTTTGCTCACATCTAGAGGCACTACAAGTATGACTCAACTTTGGATTGTAAACTTCTATTGCTTAGGGGTTTTGTGACCAAAATCTTTCCAACACATAATTAGCATATTGCGAAACACAAGTTACAATGAATAGAAGATTTCATAATTAAAATTAAAAATTAAAAGGAAGTTTGAACTTCAAATGAATGGAATTTTTAAAGAGTGAATGTAAAATGATTCTAGAGAATTTCTTGGTAAGAATGCCTTCCTCCATTGAATTTTCATGTGAAATCCAAATTCTTCTTCCACATTCTTGAACCTTTGTAACTTGTAAAGGATGGTTTCATGAGATAAATATTTAAGGAACATTCTTTATATAGTCAAAAAGGCCTTCCATCACCTCATGACTAGCTTTCATGGTTTGGGCATAAAAAAAGGGGGAAACACACCTTAACTAGGGACTTTGATATTGCCATCATCTCACTTGATTCTCTCCATAAAACATCATTAAATATTTCCCACAACCTATATTTCATCATTAAATCCATATTTTTCCCTAGGGAGATGTTGGTTTAGTCAATGATATTGACTTGTTGAGTTTGTTGTTTGAATCAAGAATTTACTTCATTTTTGTAAATGACTTCGACAAAGTTGGAGGAGGGGGACAAAAATTCTATTACGAGTGCTTGAAACATGTGCCAAACTCTTGATGGAGAAGTTTCTAATGAGAATGCTTGACTTTACGTGGTTGCAATTGCAATAGAAGTTATGACTCAATTGAGGCACAAATTTATATTTCTAGACGTCGTTGATAGGTACAAAGACATTAAAATTTGTTATTTGTTGAAAAACACATTTTTGTATTATTGTGATGGAATATGAAGATTTTTGGCCATTATGGGGTAAATTTTGTAAAGCAATGTTGAAAAACAATCTTATTTGGTTTTAAAAAGTAGAGAATTGCTATTCACCATTAAGGGTGTGTTGACGGGTTCAACTTCACCCGACAACAACGAGGGGTACTCCTCAGTATAAGGTTCCAATTAGACTATACACCGTTTGGTTTAGGAGTCCCATTTAGAATGTGGCCCGACTGCAATTTATTGTTGTCTTTTGGTTTTCGTACCGGTTATGGTCCGACATACCGATGAGGTCGGTGGATGAAATGAAAAGATGTAGATGGAGACTATGTATGTAAAAAAAGCTAATCTATCACTAATGTATACTAACCTATCTTAGCTAGGACCATGTGAAAGTAACTGATGAGTTATAATGCAACCAAAACTTTACAAAGACTTTAATACCGTTAGCTGTATAAAAAGAGAAAGATTGGAAGCAATAACATATATACATGTATAATCAGATTAGTCTAGATCACAACAACATATACTGTAATAACTTACAAAAATCCAGGCATGGAAATATTCAAAGAAACACCAATCACTGCAGAATGATTAAGATTGTATAAGAATTAGTCTACAACAAACAAAGCATTCTTACAGTTCATAAAAACAACAAATATCTTCACTTGAAGTAGTTCAAAGCTTCGATCAATTTCTACACATAATTCCTTCTATAACATGCTAGCCCTGAGGGCTTCTCCATATTCATTAACACTGTATAAGTTCTTGAAAAAGTTCTTGGTCTATACAATGCTGAAAAGCAAAAAAAAAGTCCTTGTTAAAGGAGTCCCTATTCTATTTTATACAAAAAGTAGTAACTCCTAGTTGTCTTTTCGCCTTTTTCTTGAAGAGGAAGTTACAAAACTGTTCACATTCCCTTCTCTCATAAAAAGTGGCAAGAAGGACAAAATTTGAGGTAGTTAGGAAAAGGACGAAAGAAAAAAAAACAGTTGTTTGTCCTTTTTCCTATGAACTTTTACTTTGGAGGTAAGTTGTCCAGACTTCCAATTGGTTATACAGTGACTCAATCCTTCTGTAAGATAAATGTTCCAACATTGCTTCGATCATGGCAATGATATCATCCAATGCACTCGTATCTTTCTCCATTCTTGTCATGTAAGCCTGTATCATAGTATGGAGCTTCATCAACTGTAGTAAATGCTAATCAATAAGATCGGTTGAGGCAAAGGTTGATGCTTCGACTATTTGTCTCCTTCGACTTGTACTTTCCCCAACCGTATTCACTAATTCTTCGATGACCAAATTCTTCCCAAGTTCATCTAACCTTGGGAGCCGACCATGCCTTATCAACTCTTGAGCATCTTTGTGAATTCTTGAACAAATCCCCATTGTTTTGGTTACTTTAATTGTTCGCCTATTTCCCTACCTGTTGACAATGGTCTAACGCATACAAGTCTGTCTTCTTTGCTGATTTGAGGGTCTATACAACTCCGGAGGCGCATCAAGATTCTTTGCTATCCAGGTATAAATGTCTGCTATACCTTCCCGAATAGTGTTGTATTGTGTCAACTGCATTTGTATACGATCATTTTCTTCAATAACTGTTGCAACTACATTTTGGAAGAGATGAAGGTTGGCATACATATCGATGATGGCACCCTCTAGATCATTCCTCACTTTTTCCATGATGGTTTTAAAATTGAGAAGACTCATTTCATCAACCTCAACTTGCTGCAGCCTTTCTTCCAACTCTTTATTCCTCATTTCCTTTTCTTTGTTCTGTTGGCACAACCTCTGTATATTGTCCATAGTTGCATCCATGAATGCAAATCCTTCCTTTAGCTGTTACCACATGATCTTCCTTGACATCTCCTGTGACGGGGCCTTGAGTTACTACTGGCAAAGGAGCTCCTTCTGCTGCTAGAACCTACTTTACCCTTTCTTGTACAATTCGATCAATTTTGCTATCATATGTGAAACTGCGTAGATCCAATATTTCGACTGACCGAAAAGCTTTCCAAGGCTTGAAACCCAAACCACTACTTGTTGTTTCTATTTCTATGCATGCAGTGGATGTTCTAGGGACATCCAAGTCCATTGGGTGTGTGTCACCGTCTCTATCATCTGCATTCCTTTTCTTCCTTTCTTCTTGAACAACTTTATCTACTGCTACTCTTGCCTCTTTAGCTAACTCTTTTTCCTTTTCAGCAACAACTTTTGCTTCTGCCTCCGCTTTTGCTTTTGCTTCATTTTCTGCCCCGACTTTAGCTTTGTCAGCTTCTAATTTTTGTTTCTTCTTAACATCATTCCTCCTCTTCAACACCTTCTCTTTTTATCCGTCGATGCTTCCTTATCTTTTTCTGCAGAACCTGAATGAGTCGAGACGAAGATGGGAGAAGATCTCTCAACTTCATCTCTCTCTGCATCTTTTCTGGTTGCTTCTCTTGCAACTTCTTCGTTCGCTATTATTCCTTTTGGCTGACCCTGCCTATTGAAGATGACTTTGTCATAAGTCCTGGAATTTTGATGTACTCCTTCCCAGAACTCGGTGGTGTACTTGTAAGGGAGTCTCATGTTATGAAAATGCTCTTTGATGATGTTCTTGGGGTCGTGTCTCCTGAATATTTCCTCTCCAAAATGTTAGGAGAGCAAGATGTCTACTTCTGAATGGACTTGTTTGGTGTTTTCAAGAAAGAAGTTGCCATTGTAGAGAGGCAATGGAGGCCAAATGGCTTTCTTCAATCTATACAACATTCCTCTGACCCCATGTATGATGGTTTGATATGCTACTTCCTGGAGCACAAGCTTATCAGGGATGAACCTAGGAAGTAGACGAGGTGGTTTCATTGCACCATATATCTTTATATATGTACCATGTTCCATTAAATACCATTCCTCAATATTCCTTATAACTGATATGGCCTTGTTGGTCATACAAGGTGGGGAGGCACAAAAAATAAACTCATACAATGGGGCAAGTAAATGTTCACAAATCCTTTGATAATGTGTTCGCTATTTGTGCTCCCAAAGTACCTTGCAGTAGATGTGAATAGCGGCATCAACAGACAACCAAATCCATCCCATGTTCGGTTACTTGCGAGCGATGCACATTATGTCTAGAAGGTATGAAGAGATATGTACATTGGGGAAGCTAACTGGTTGTGCTTGCGTAACTACTGAAATAACATCTTTGAGATTCTCAGACAATATGTCTGCCGAGTTGAATGAGGCCCCTATATCTGCACAAAAATAAATCAAGGGAATATATGACAAAGGAAAGTGTGTTGCATCTGGTTCCCCATAAAACTGCACAACATGGCTACCATATACTGGTAGGGTCTTCTTAGATTGGTTGTGGGGTATCGAGTCTTGGGCCGATGTTTGAACTACTTGTCTTCTTTATACCAAGTGGGGAACAAATCCTTCAGTGTGAGCTCCAACTCACTAAGGAGCTTGTTGATGATTGTAGCATCGTGTGACATTCTCTAGGCTGTTCTCCTTTGGACTGAGTTGAGACGATCTATGAGAGAGCCCATGTGTTGGGTGTTCCCATGTGATGGGTGTGCGTCAGACTCTAGACTGAGTTGTGATGACGTGTGGTCTCTTTTCTACTCCTCTGGATTGAGTTGAGATGACTTGAGATGGTCTCCTGCCTTGTACTCCTCTAGACTGAGTTGAGTCGGCTTGAGATGGTCTCCTTCCTTGTACTCCCATGGACTTAGTTGAGTCAGCTTGAGATGGTTCTCTAGATGGTACTCCTGTGGACTTAGATGAGTTAATCTGTTGAGAGTGACATCCCTATGGCTGAGCATAAGTGGACATCTCCCTAGTGGCTGAGCACTAGAGGATGTGTGAGATCACTTGCTATATTGTCAGAGAGTGAGACTTTGGTAAAACCCTAATTGTGTTGTAAAGGGTACAAGTTGGCCCCACCATGCAAAAATAACTAATATTGTGTAATTATTAATTATATTATTAAGTTGTACAGGTCGGCCCTATTGTGCCAAGTGTCATGTCTATTCGTTGAGTTAAGTTTTGTATAAATAAGAGATAGATCCCCATTGTGGATCACATCTCTCACTAACTCAACGCATGGTATGAAATTATGAGGACTGGAGTTTTCACTTTTCTAGGAGCTAGTTTTCTCAGTCATAACAACACCCTCTTGTGTGCTAGGGTTTGGTGGTGGATGGTGGATCTTCTCTTGGTAATATAAGCAAAGGATTGTTGGGTTTTTCCCTTGGTTGAGAAGGGTTTTCCCAGGATACTTCTTGTGTTCTTGTGCATGGTTATTCTTCTTGTGATCTTGGTTTACTGCAGCTTGTATTATTGCTGCAAATGGTTATGGTTCAATCAATGCTAAATTGAAATAAACTATGTGCATGGATTAACCATCAAAAACTTAACATGGTATCAGAGTAGTTCTTGAAGATGACTTTTTGCAAAGTAATTAAAGACACACCGCTATACCCTTGCTGGTATAAGGAAAGGGCCAGACCCCCGATGAGGTTCTAACGTTGGTCGCAGGGTTGGGCTAAGGAGACCTGTGGAATCACATTTGTAGCAGCTCCCATGGTGCTCCTTTTGGAGGCATCTCTATGACAATGACTAAGGCTAGTAACCGAATTTTTGTGGCCGTTTGAAGAACTATAAAGTAAATTCTAAGATGAATTACAGGCCAAGTCTATGAGGCATATTCCAAAAAATTTATAACTAATTTATGAGTTATATTCCAGCGAATATAGAAGGATGATTGGGCAAATATTTTAGGAGCATCATAGCTGATATTTTTCAAGAGTTTTTTATTCTATTTGGCACAAATACCAACGCGTATCTATGGTATGCTTAGCAAGTTTCAGAATCAAGTTGAAGGCATGTTCCGAGGCCAGGTTTGGTACAAATTACAGAATCATTTGGCTGAGTTTCAAGGCGAATTTTAGTAAGATTAAGATCAGTGGTTGGGCGAATCTTTAGGAAGAATGAGGTTTATATGAAGCTGCATCTAAGTTTTTGATGCAAGTTCTAAAGCCTATCTCCAACACAATTTTGCTGAGTTTTCAAGTCTGTCTCGAATGGAGTTTTGATCTACCTTTTGTATTCAAGAAAAGATACAAGATTGTGTACAATGTGAGTCCCTTGACTAAGGATAAGACTTGGTTCAGTGTGAGTTCTTTGGCTGAGTTTAAGGGTTTCTTCAAAACGAGTCAGGACAAGGTCAAATCTCATCCGTGGAAAGTTTCAGGAGCAGTCGAAGTGAAGTTTCAGACAAATTATAAGCATGTATACATGTATATCTTGTGCAGTTTCAAAATTTCTTGGAGTACAAATTACATAGGTGTTTAAGCACTGTATAGATCTATCTTGAGAGAAATTTTTTGAAGTAGATAAGACAACCTTCAGAATTGTTTTTAGTAAGGCATCAAGGGCAGTCTTGACCTGCGATTAAGGGACTATTTTGAGACAAGTTTTCAGGGATCATTTGGACAACTATTGTGAAGACCTTAGGAGGTAAAAGGACGAGTTTTTTAGTGCAGTTCGAGTGCAGGTCCGAAGTTCCTTACTGAGGGAAGATCTGAGTTTACCTTTGGAGCATATCTGCAGTAGAGGTTGAGATATATTTGAGACACATATACAACAAACAAACCTTGGTGTGACTTTTGAGCGTGGGCTATATTCAAGCTCTAGTGAGGAGACTAGACTTGCAACTCTTGTCACTATGAGACTAGACTTGCAGCTAGTGATGTGCAAGGAAAACAACATTTTCCACCTCAAAAGAAGTCAAGGAATGCAAGAAAGAACGACGAGGAGTTATTCTCTATCTCAACTTTCTCAGGAGGGCCAAAAGAGAGATTGAGTATGATTGTAGACTAAGATAAGTTTTGTACTACTTCCCTTATTTGATTTTCATCATTACTCTGTAGTAGCTTGCATTTGACAATGAAGGGAATTATCCTTGGTGTGGGAGCCCTCATGACTTGGACCATTATCCCTGGTGCGGGAGTCCAAATTTTCTTGGTTGGTTGTTATCCTAGTACAGGAGGCCATTTTGGTTATTATCCCTACGTGAGGCCATCTTGGTTATTATCCTAGTACGAGAGACCAGATTTCTTATTTCATAATTGAAGGGCCATGATCCTTGGTATGGGAGTCCAATTTTTTTTTGTTGGTTATTATCCTAGTACAGGAGGCCATTTTGATTGTTATCCCTATGGGAGGTCATCTTGGTTATTATCCTAGTACGGGAGGCCAACAAAGTATTGTAGAGGCAATAGAGTGTTGGCATGTTTTCAGACAGAGGTAGAGTATGCGTGTTTGTCATTGATGGCAAAGATCAACACGATCAATAGCGTAGCGAGAATGGCATGGCAATGGCAAGATCAACAGTGATCATTGGATCCCATTCAGAATTCTCGATGACTGTCAGATCTGAATTCATATAGGAGGAGCCCACAATAGAAGAGAATAGATCTCAGGCGTCATATCTGAGCCTGAAGACCGACCATTGTTGGATCCATAAGAAGGAGCATGGTCTTTACATGCAAGATGAAGCGGGCCTACAAAATCCCGAAAGCAGGAGGAATGCCCATCTTCAAGAAGGACACGTGGCAAGCGACTAGAATTTCGCTGACCTGCACATTGGAGGAGTCAACGGAACATGGTGTGGGAATTTGCGATATGTGAAATCCCGAGAATTTACCTGTACCTTTGGATCAAGGTATGTTGTGGAATGTTGGATGCAAAGGACACATGGTGAGTGATTGACATTTCGTTGATTGGAAAGTCAAATAAAGGAGGTGCTCTATCCTATGAAATCACGAAATGCGAAACCACGACTTAATCTGATTCGTTGATCAAAGGGAGATCGTGGACCGTTGATCAGGGATGATAAAGGCCCGTGAAGTTGCGAAATCGCGATAAGATCTTGACCGTTGATCCAAGAGGGACATGTGGCGAGGGATTAACATTTCACTGACTGGAAAGTCAAAGGAAGGAAATGCTCTAACCTTGCAACTCGCGATAAGGTCTGGCCCGTGGTCATAGACAAGGTCACATCGTCGAAGGCTTAAGGGAAGGAGCTAATTGCTAAACTCCATTTCGGGGATCGCAACTTGGAGTGGTGAGACCCTTCATCACAGGAATCCCGAAACGCGAGATCGCGATGAGATCTAGACCGTCAGATCATTGGATATCTCGACAGTTGATCAGACTCGATGAAGTTCATAATTTTGCGAAATGCGAAACACCTTTTGGTGTAGGGGTTGGTCACCGCCGATGGTCATGTGAGAGGGAGGAGCTAGCGGAGCTAAGCTCCATTTCAGGGATCACAACTTGGAGCGTCGAGACCCTTCGACACAGGATTGCCGAAATGCGAAACAAATTTTGATTAGGTCCATGGTCACAACCAGTGGGCATATGGGATAAACGCAAGATCTTGCGGATTTAATCCAACGATGCTTGTTAAATGGAAATTTGATCGAAGGGCTACGATTGATCTTTACGATTAACTGTTTAGTTACGATTCAGTTAGCAGAACTGAATCATGGTTCTTGGATGGTTGGCGATTAAGTGGCTGAAGCGTCGTTGTCCTAGGAATTCGAGGTGTATCTGAAGTTGTGTGAAGTGCGTAAAAGAAATACACAGTGACTGTGAATGGTTGGTTGTTATGAATGAAAAATGAGTTGAACTGTAAGAAAGGGAAAATTACAATATGCGCAGTGTGAGATAAAACTCAGAGATGAGTAACAAATGCTGAATAGACAGAAGCAAGAGCAGAATTGCAGAACAGATAGAAGCATAGAAGAATTGCAGGACAAAAGAGAACTGGTAAGAATTGAAACACCTGTGTCGTTGGTCTTTCAATCATTTTACTTATAAATAGGGAGGTAGGGTGGTGCTAGGGAGGATTGTGGTCCTTTGATATTCAAGTTGATGCTTGAATATTGGGAGTTGTAGCTTCCATCTAGTTGTGGCTAGAAAACAAGGTGGCAGGGTGGTGCTTGGGAAAACATATAGTTTTATGTATGCAAGTTGGTGCTTGTATAAGTGGAAGTAGGTGCTTCCATCCAGTCGGTGCTGGAACACTCAGGGAGTTGGTGCTTCCTTCTAGTGGGTGCTAGAGAAACCAAAGAGTTGGTGCTCTCAACAAGTTGGAGCTTGTGAAACAGAGGTAGTAGCCTCACTTTGAGTTGGTGCTCAAACATAGATGATGTACAGAACTCAAAAGACTGCCTATCATTTTGAAGAAGAAGAGGTTTTCTCCCTTTATGGGTTTCCTCGTGAAAA
>ML783225.1:576593-590417 GCA_009831015.1 Picea engelmannii | reverse complement strand
TAGACCAAACAAATCAGGGTAATCAAGGAAATCAGGGAGAACAACAAGTCAGACCCCCTTTTCAGAATAATTATATGAATGAAGATTATGATGAATATTTTGAAGATATTGTGAACTGCTACGATGATAAAGAAACTGAAGTGTTTTTGACCAAGGAAGAACACGACCAGTTCATGGATGCGAGTGAAATATTCTTGCAAGATGAATAAGAGAGGTTATCAATAGAAAAAGAAGATTACGAGACCGGATTGCGGAACGCCATCATGCAATTCCAAAGGCAATACAATCTCCGAAATCAAAAGGTGCTTCAAAATCCTCCGAAAGGTAACCTCCCAAAGGCAAACCTCACCAAAGACGCTCAGAATAATGCGCCCTCTTCCAGTCAGCCCCAAAAAGATTCCGCTATGAAAGACTCCACTGCAAAAGATGCTATAGATAAGGGCAAGCAGAAAGAGGAACCGCCGAAGAAAATATTGACAAGGAAAGAAACTGTCCCTAAAGAGGTAGAAAAAACTCCGTCCTCTTTTGACTTCGAAAGTGAGATGGCTAAGATTAAGATTTCGGTACCCTTTAATGAATTGATCAGAAATAGTGAATACAGAAGTCAAATCATCAAGATGCTTAAGATGGGACAAACCTCTAATACTCTGAACATACAAGATGACCACCCAACCATTTTATTTGGGCCGAGAGTAGAAGAAAGCGGTGAAAATTAAGAAGTTCCCCATTTCTATGTAAGCTTAAAAATCCACGACATGACCTTACACAATGCTATGCTGGACTCTGGAGCATCTCACAATTTGATGCCTAAAGTGGTCATGGACCAACTGGGCCTTGAGGTCACAAGGCCTTACAAGGATCTGTTCTCTTTTGATTCAAGGAAGGTGAAATGACTTGGCATGATAAAGGACATGGTCATTTCGTTGGCACAAATATCGACGAAGAACATCGTGATGGACATAGTGGTCGCTGATATCCCTCCAAAATTTGGCATGCTGTTGTCTAGATCATGAATTGATAAGAAATAGTGAATACAGAAGTCAAATCATCAAGATGCTTAATATGGGACAAACCTCTAATACTCTGAACATACAAGATGACCACCCAGCCATTTTATTTGGGCCGAGAGTAGAAGAAAGCGGTGAAAATGAAGAAGTTCCCCCTTTCTATGTAAGCTTAAAAATCCACGACATGACCTTACACAATGCTATGCTGGACTCTGGAGCATCTCACAATTTGATGCCTAAAGTGGTCATGGACCAACTGGGCCTTGAGGTCACAAGGCCTTACAAGGATCTGTTCGCTTTTGATTCAAGGAAGGTGAAATGCCTTGGCATGATAAAGGACATGGTCATTTCGTTGGCACAAATCCCGACGAAGAACATCGTGATGGACGTAGTGGTCGCTGATATCCCTCCAAAATTTGGCATGCTGTTGTCCAGATCATGGGCTGCGAAACTGAAAGGAACCCTCCAGATGGACATGTCATATGCCATGATTCCTGTCTTTGGTCAAGACAAAAGATTGTATAGGGAAGTTCTGCTGAAATATATGGTCAGCAACAAATCACAACCTACCAACCACCCTATATACTCGGTAAGCACTGAGCTGGGGTCTTCCATTTTCTTCAATGATATATGCTCGGGAGCAGAAGAGACGAAAATAGTCCTTGTAGATAAAGGTATACCCAGGCAATAGTCAGAAGAAATCTCAGAACAACAGGGTGACCCAGAAGATCAGATATGGAAAATGAACTTCGATGGAGCTAGATGTAGAGAAGGAGCTGGAGCTGGCTTGTGGATAATTTACCCTACAGGAGATGCAAAATTATGCTCTTACAAACTCGTTTTTGAATGTACAAATAATATGTCCGAATACGAGGCATTAATATTGGGATTGAAAGTCTTGGAAGAGATGGGTGCCAAAAGGATCGCTGTACTTGGAGATTTTGAACTCATCATAAATCAAATTAAAGGTATCTACCATGCCAGACATCCTAGACTGAGGGCTTACATAAATCTGGTATTAGAACTTCTTGAGAAATTTTCAGAATGCAACCTTTCAGCAATCCCACGAGAGCAGAATCAAGTTGCAGATGCACTAGCCACTTCAACGGCAGTGTTCAAAGTCCTAATTTTTCTTGAAAAAAGATACAAGGGTTAAGTCAAGTATAGACCAACGATACCAGATAATATGAAACACTGGCAAGTCTTCGAAGATGATAAACAGATAGAAGGCTTCCTCAGGATGGAAAATGAGTTCGAGAATTTAAACATTGATGAATGTTACGACGATGAAGTAGATGCAACTGTTTTCACCAAAGAAGGATACTTTGACAATCAAATTGCTGGCAGAGATATTGTGCAGCTTAAAAGCAACGTTATCCCTAAAGGCCTGGTACCATTGGAATTTTTTTTTGATAACAACGATGTGGCCAGAATTCCAAAGATCACAGTAGATGAAGAGGATGTGGAGGATTGTAACATTGGTACTCCAGAAGACCCGAAGATCATTAAACTGTCCAAGAAGCTCAGCCCCGAAGTAAATGAGAGGTATGTAAAATTGATGAAAGAATTCCCTGATGTTTTTGCCTGGAGCTATGATGACTTGAAAGTTTATGATACTAGTATAATCCAGCATGTCACCCCGATAAAAGAAGATCACAAGCCATTTAAACAAAAGTTGAGAAGAGTAAACCCTCTATTGTTACCATTGATAGAGAAAGAAGTGAAGAAACTGTTTGAAGCAAAAATCATAGTGTCCCTAAGATTCTCCAAATGGGTAGAAAATCTAGTACCTGTCAGAAAGAAGAGTGGGGAGATCAGACTGTGTGTGGACTTCAAAAACTAAATAAGGTATCTCTTAAAGATAACTACCGTTTGCCCAAAATGGACCACATTCTACAGAAGGTAGTGGGCTCTCAAAAGATGTCAATGTTGGACAGTTTCTCGGGATACAACCAGATCATGGTACATCCTGACGATAAAAAAAAGACAACATTCACCACACCTTGGGGAACATTCATGTATGCCAAAATGCCATTTGGACTTATGAACGTTGGAGAAACATTTCAAAGGGCTATGGACATAGCATTTGCAGATGAAAAAGATAAATTCATTGTTATATACCTGGACGACATTACTGTGTATTCTGCTACAAATGAGGAGCACATCAAACATCTCAGAAGGGCGTTCGAGAAATGCAGAAAATTTGGCATATCACTCAACCCAAAAAAGTCAAACTTTGCCATGGAAGAAGGGAAACTCTTAGGGCATATCATTTCTAAGGAAGGGATAAAAGTATACCCCAACAGAGTTGAAGGTATCTTGAAGATTGGCATACCCAGAAGCAAAAAGGAAGTACAATCCTTTCTAGGTAAAATAAATTTCTTGAGAAGATTTATTCCTAATTTAGCAGAGATCATAAAGCATATCACCAACATGTTAAAGAAAGGAAATGAAATCAAATGGATTCCTGAGGCTAGAAAGTCCTTTGAGGACATCAAAGTAGCATTGACAAAGGCTCATGTGCTAGCTAGTCTTAATTTTGAGAAAGATTTCATACTTTTCTCTTTCGCTTCAGAACACACAATTGTAGGGGTATTACTCCAGAAAGATGACCAGAATTTTGAGAAGCCCATAGCATACTACATCAAGACATTGAGAGACGCTCCTTTAAAATATGACATCATGGAAAAGCAGGCATATGCTTTGGTCAAAGCATTGAAACAATTCAGGGTGTATATTCTACATTCACATACTATTGCTTATGTCCCCAACAGCTCGGTAAAGGACATCTTAAATCACCTCGATCCTGAAGGAAAGAGGGGAAAATGGATTGCAGTGCTATTAGAATATGATATCGACATCAAGCCCACGAAGTTGATCAAAGGACAAGGAATTGCTAGACTAATGGCACAAACAAGCTGTGAACTTCTAGGAATAAATTTCGCTACAGACATGTCAGAAATTATAGCAGAGGAAGAGAAGGCGACTCCACAGATATCTCAGAAATTTCTTGATTCTGCGTGGTATGCGGACATTATCTTTGTGTTAAAAAATCTGCAAGCTCCTACTGAATATAACAAAACAAAGGCTAGGTTCTTAAAACTGAAAGTGGCAAAATTCTACATTGTCAATGGATTACTGTACTGGAAAGACCCAGGAGGAATTTTACTGAGCTGTTTGATAGAGGAGGAAGTAGAAAGGACCATCAGAGAATTCCATAAAGGAGACTGTGGAGGTCATCATTATTGGAAGACAACTGTACACAAAATGTTGAGAGTTGTTTTTTATTGGCCTAGTTTTTTCCCTGATGTTTACAAGGAGGTGTCAAAGTGATATGAATGCCAAATATTCGATGGGAAAGGAAAGCTACAGTCTCTGCCGTTGAATCCCATTTTGGTAGAAGATCCTTTCATGCAATGGGGCTTGGATTTCATAGGAGAGATACACCCACAATCTTTAGCTCAACACAAATGGATCTTGACTGCAACAGATTATTTTACCAAATGGATTGAAGCTGTTCCTACCAGACAAGCTACAGATGACGTTATCATTTGGTTTCTAGAAGAAAATATCTTATCCAGGTTCGGATGTCCAGCCAAGATTATAACAGACAACACAACGACTTTTAAATCTTAAAAAATTGAGAAACTTTGCAGTAATTACAATATTACTCTTGGCCATTCCACGTCATACTACCCACAAGGAAATGGATTGGCCGAGTCTTCAAACAAAAGCCTAGTCAGAATCATAAAAAAATTGCCGCAGGAGAATAAAAAGGCGTGGCACAAGAAGCTCATTCATGAACTGTGGGCGAACATGATATCCCCAAAGAGATCCATTGCCACATCTCCTTTCCAGATCGTCTACGGTACATAAGCCGTCTTTCCTACGACACTCGGATTGCCAGTGATGAAGTTGTTACAAGAGTAAGAAGCAGAGACGAATGCCAGTCGAAGAAGGGGGGATGAACTCATCAACTTGCAACATACCAGAGAAAAGGCTTTCAACAACGCCCAACTACGTCAAGAGAAAATCAAGGAATCTTTCGACAAACGTACCAAAGTGGATGACTTCAAACTTGGAGACTGGGTACTGAGGTGGGATGCCAAGAACGAAAACAAGGGAAAACACGAAAAACTCGATCACTTGTGGCTGGGCCCATTCAAAATTACAGTTTACTGCGGGAACAATGCCTATTTGTTGGAGGAGAGTAATGGAGAACCCGCTGGAGGAGGGCCTGTGAATGGCAGGTTCCTCAAGCACTACGTCATTTAAAAGATCATCACCCACCATCCATTCTACATGACCACTTTGCGTTTTGGTTTTTCTTTAAGTATGAAG
Organism: Picea engelmannii; assembly: GCA_009831015.1. Taxonomy (NCBI): domain Eukaryota; kingdom Viridiplantae; phylum Streptophyta; class Pinopsida; order Pinales; family Pinaceae; genus Picea; species Picea engelmannii. The sequence continues at coordinate 585,069 of ML783225.1, read as the reverse complement.
ATTGAGATAAAAACAACACGGTTGAAGCCCAAGGTGAAGGCCCTGAGCCGTGCTAAGTAGTTTGAATTTTTTGAATAAAATGAAGAGATTCAGATCACACACATAAGCTTACAGCCCAATGGGTAGGCACTCGGTCTACAGTTCTTTGCTACCTCGTGGGGAGGATAGCATCCCCAGTTGGAGCCAATGTTATCACCATATAATTCCCAGCTGGTGTCCAAGTTTCAGAAATTTTATGAGGGATTAAATCGCCACAGAGCTGTGATAAATTTAGAGGACCCATCTATATCTGGCGGCATTTGGATGAAGTAGTGGAGATATGAAGAATAAATCTCAGCCGACTGTTGATCTCAAAGGCGGCTCGAATCAACGGCCGAGACGTGTATCAAAGATACAACTAGCTAAAAGATTAAGCGTTCGAGGGCGGGCCGGGGAAAACTGTCACGGTTTTTTGTGGGACGCGTGGCGCTCTTAGAAGTATATCGGAAAGGAGGGCTGCCTGACCAAAACCACCTTTTTCAACTTCCGATGTCAAAGTCGTCGGGCAAGACGCTGACCGTAGATCTTGAAACGACCCGGATCAACGACTGAGGTACAATTCGAAGATCGAAGTAGCGCAAGAATTAGCCGACAAGAGGAAGATTGGGGAAAACTGCCCTGGTTTAAATCATGGACACACGACGTTCTTTGAGAAACATCGGGGCTAAGGGGGGTTCATCTAAAACCGCTTTTCTCCAAACCCCGATGGAAATAGACGACTATAAAAGGAGGGACCCCAGGCATTATTCTATGAGTATTTGAAGCAGTTGAACGTTTAGAGATTTGGCGCAAAGCTTCCATCCAAATTTCGAAATTCAGGACCGAACCAAATCAGTTTTCTCGCCGCTTATTAGGTAGTCTTCACGATGGCTACCAATCCTGTTTTTTTATCCGTGAGTGAACCAAATACTCTCTCCAGGGAAGATGCCCTAATTGACAGAGATTCTAACATTTTCGACACAGTGACAACGATCTCACCCGTTTCTGTGTCCAAAGTGAATTTACTGAACAACGTCAGATCCCACATATCCTTTCTTGAAGCGGCTCGAGCCTCTTTCGCCCCTTATGTCGTAGAAACAATTTTCCCGTTCCTCTAATTCGTGAACTGGTGTGCTGAGAGATATTCCCAGGGAGAAAGAGTCATCCTAAACAAATTAGGGTCAGAAGTCCTGTGTAAAGTAGATGGTCCCTCGCTCCGACATGCCCTAAATGTAACAAATGCCTCCCCTGTGGTGTCAGAACCCTTTGAGGAACAAAGAATGATTATGATTTATAGGGAATGCTTGCCCGAGGTAAAAATCCTGTTTTTGCAAACCATAGTCAAACTTGAACATCATTCAGAAAGTCTATCCCTGCCTGCCAATCTAAGTGTCATGATTGTCGAAGTCCAGTGGGATTGCTCTCTGCTGAGTCAAATTCTAGGTCTAGACAATGACAAGTTTGTGGTAGAGGTTATGTTAGGAATCCGGTTAATTTTCTTCTTGTCTGGGCAATCAGTCCATGTCAGTTTTGATGAATTTATTGCGGAGAACATACATCAAAAGCTGGTTAATTTCAGCTCATTGAGACATTTCAGATACTACTCTCATCTATTGAGAATGTTTTTGGGATCTAACAATACTGAGCTTCTTGAAGCTGCGTTTATTTCAATCGAGTGTAAAAATATCACCATGCTCATCTTCATCAACAAAATCATGTCCAGAATATACAGTCTCATTTTTGGTTCAGATTTGCCAAGAATCTTGGAAGAGATGAAGAGTTCGCTGCAACCAAGTCTGGAGAATGCTATGGGAGACTGGATGTTTTTCACTCAGTTCACCGTGATTTGGGTATACGGATGCCAAGAAGGACCTCACCTTTTACCAGTTTTCTTGACTCCTAGGATATTTGCGTTGGAATTTATAAGACAGAGGATCATCTGAGAGACTGGACACTTCCTCAAAGCTCACAAGCCTTCAAATTTGAAATTCCCGTTCGTGGTAGGTCCTTTTGTGGTGAAGAGCAAGTCTTGTTTGCCTCAAATTCAGTCTAAACTCAATGAATTTGGGTTCACACGGCTGCAAGGAAGAAGATACGATCCACATCAGTTTATATCAAAGAGAAGATTGACAAGCAGACAAGGCCCTTATGAACACGAGCACATTGAAGAACTAGATAAATTGGCCAATCTAGAGACCTGCACATAAATGGAGGTCATCACGCTGCATGAACAAGCAAAGCAGACATAGACTACTTCCCAACAAATCTCAGTGCAAAAACCATCACCCAGGTTGATTATAAAGGCTCCTAACATGAGCATATTCAATAAGAGAAGCAGTTCAGAAGCTCTAGGGGCTAGCGGCCAACAAGACACCCTCAAGAAAATGAGAGCCACATCACCTTTTCCAATTATTGACTGGGAAGAAGAAGAACATAAAGGAAATATGTGCATGGAGATGGTAGACACCAAGGTCCAGAACGAAGAGATCAATCCCGGAGACAAACCACAAAACGAAGGCAACATGAAGGTTTTCAGTAGCAGGAAACACATATTTGGCCAGACTCCCGGGACGGTTTATCAATCTAAGGAAGACTTGCTACATCAGTATGTAGTGAAAGGGAGTATGGCCAATAGCGAGATAAAGGAGATTTTTCCTGAAGTGGAAGGGACATCTCAGTCCAAATCTCACCTACTCTCAGTCAGAGATGTCGAGAAAAAGACATTCAACATTGCAGTGGCCGATAATGATAAGGTATCTGAGTTTAAGGTACACTATGAGAACATTGGCGCTCCTGACAAAGTGAAATTCCACATAAATGTTAGTGATATGTTGTACGCTGATTACCTAAACTTAGCTCTGAAAGTTGCAAGGTTGACAACACATGTATTGAAACTAGATGGACAACTGAAACAAGAAAAGGTGTCCAACAAAGCTTGGATGATGCAGGTAAAAATATTAGAGTCTAAAGGTCCACAAGGGGTGAAGGCCTCTCTGGATGAAAAGGAAAAATGATTCAATGTTTGAAGAAAAGATTGAAGATGTCACCTACAGACCATCGATAAACAACATAGTTAACTGCTTTGGAGCAAGAAAAAGAAACCTTCAGACAAGAGGATCTAGACTACAAGGCTAAGGTGTTGTAGTTGGAGAAAGAGAAGGAAAGTTGGTCACAGATGTAGGTGACAACATCAGATATGGAGATTATCATACCTACTAATGCAAAGGCTGGATCAAATGCTGAGGGGTTAGTTCAAGCTATGTCCCAGATAAGTTTGAAAACAGACGAGATCAAGGATCTAAAAGAAAACTTAGAAAAACCGAAACAAGAGGCTAAGGTGAAGGACGAGAAATTAGCTCAACTCTACATTGAGAACCAATACCTGCAGGAAAGAGTGAACAAGATAAAAACTAGATTGAAGGGTAAAACGCTACTGCAGGGAGCCAAACATGTGATATGGGACGTGATTGCTGCGAAGGTTGCTAAATTCAGAATTTATCTGAACTTTATCAATGACAAGGACAACATGGCTGCTACAACTCGAAACAACTACGATGTTGTAAATGAATTGCTAGCGAAGAAGCCCTTGGAATGGGCCCAAAATTCCATCGACTTGTTGAATGCCATACCAACCGTCGATCTTCAGACCATCAGTGTGAAAGACAGGACTGCTTTAATCATTTCAGCCAGGAGAATCATTGCCAAACACAACCTTCTCAGATCGGTTCAAAATAAAGCTGTGCAAATGGACCATAACATACAGGAGTTTAAAGACGCCTTCGAACAATTGTTTGCTAAAGGCCTCCCCTCATTCTGGGATGGTAAAGGCTCATTGTACAAGTAGGAAGATTGCCACGCTCTTCTCATGCAATGCATGATGGACCATTCCAGGTTTGAAGATATGGAAGAAAGTATGAAGGGTCCTAGATTGGTAGAACACTTAGCTACTGATTTCGAAATTCTGAACAAATTCAAAATAGTGAAAGTCAGCGTGCCAATCATGTCCTACGCAACGTGCATCGACCTGGAAATTTTGATTAAAGAAATGATGGACTAAGAAATCCCCTCTGACGCACAATAGAAGGAACTTGTACGGTTGGGAAAGACAAAATGCCACGTCCCCGGAACCAACAGATGATCTCCAACTGTCACCCATCTTACCAGACCTAATGGAAGTATAGAGCAGACCAGGTGTAGCTGAAGCAGCCGGGCGGTCAGAGAGATTATTCATGATGGTGAAACATTTCTTTTTGTTAATGATTGTAAGTCGTTTCGTATACTGAAACTGACATCCGAAACTGTTACAGAAGCTGAAATGTTTCAGTTTCAGTTATTTTTGATCAAATTGTATAAGTACTAAGAGGCTTGAATTAGCTAATGTTGGCAGAAGTGTAAGAGCACCTTTTTGGTTGTATCAAACTTTATTTGTAAATTTTCTGAATCTGAATTGAATACAGATGTAGAATATTTTGAAGTCTCTATGAAAATATTCTAACGGGTGGTGATGTAACATACCTCCTCGTTACGACGACAACCTCTTATAACAAGTGCATTTTTTTTTTTTTGTGTGTGCTCGTGTGTACAAGGATAATAAATACATTTGACTCTGCGTCTCCATATGACGACGAACATGGCGCATGCAACTGCAACAACAACATAACGATCTAAGATGCACATCGAGTAACTGCAAGCAAGGTACGACAATCAACCGACAAAATAATTAAGACTGACTACCCGCTCGTCCTACCCTGCAATGGTTAGGACCTCCAAGACACATAAGCAATGCTCAAGCCCAGGTTCCCATTGATTTTAACCATTTAAGGTCTCAGGGCTGGTGACTTTTCTGAGGAACATGGAGGTGTCTACATCCCGCCCGACACTAGCAACCAAGCAAAATGTTCATAGCCAAGTCTAACAATAAATNCAATGCTCAAGCCCAGGTTCCCATTGATTTTAACCATTTAAGGTCTCAGGGCTGGTGACTTTTCTGAGGAACATGGAGGTGTCTACATCCCGCCCGACACTAGCAACCAAGCAAAATGTTCATAGCCAAGTCTAACAATAAATAAATGAACAACCACGTCCTCTATGGAAGGCACAAGTCAGAAGGACACCGACAATAACCAATAATTAGTTAAGACTCAGCATTACCTATGACTCAATTGGCAATAAGTACAGATCAACACTTTGTGCAGTCTCCGTTAGTCGACGAGTTACCAACCCAACCTTAAAAATGTATAATCAATTAATTGCAAATCCCCATTTACTAAGTCATGATAACTTATTGTACTTAATTCAAGGACATTACACTATATATGTTTACCACTAACAATAAAAATTACGATATCGTTACCATTAAATAATGAACACATTATATTTAGATCATAATAACTTTGCGAAAATAACAACCACAGTTCATCTTATGTGTTATCCCCAACAATAAAACTACAATATCATTACCATAAAACGACAACACCATTATATTTTAAATTACCATAACTTTGCAATAAAAAGAATCACATTACAAGACAATGACAACTAAAACAACCAGTAAGGCAATTAACTCAGTCTATTCCAACCTCCAATGCGAGCCCAACCTCGCATGTCTAAAGTGCATAATGACATTAAGGTAAAATCTAAATTAGTCTTAAACCAACTCATTTGAGAAATTTTAAATTACAAAAAGGGCATCGAGATACTATTTAATTCAATTTTCCTTAAGTATTAATGGTTTCTATGAGTGTTTTGTTTTAAGGTTGATATCTAATAATCATGTAGGTATATATAACAATGTTCCAAGAAGAGATTTATGTACATATCAACAATCTTTACCCAAAATTCTCATTTCACTAAAATAATAAAGAAAACACTTCATGATTCTAACTATACTAATCATTTAAAAACTTAACAGTTCATCACCATAATAAGATATCTAATTAAAATTCTATAACATTCTTAAACATCATCCATTCTGATTAAAATGGAAAATCTACACCATGATAGATCATGTGCATTCGGTACCCTGCACAACAAGATAGAATAAGCAAAGGATAAGGTAAAGGCTGTTATTAATATAACTAAAATGAAGAATTTGGTCGTTAACGATTTAAAAGGGAGGACCCAAATACTCTTTGGTGCTGGTATCTCACCGACTGTACCCTACACGCGTGTTGTCCAGTGTTACTGAACAATGCAGGCTAAGTAAGGCGCCCACATGATAAGTGCTGATAGGGTATCAGTGCTGTAGCAGTCATTACGGTGAGTAATAAGGTAAGGAAATCAGTACTAAATGCTTGCAACTGCCATGGCTATTAACGGTAGCCATCCGCTGGATAGTTAGCGTGGACTTCGCCAAGCAAAAATCTGAACCCAAGCTAAGAGTAAAACTCTTAGTACCGGCTTAAAACGCCAAGATTTAAATCATCGATTTCAGACAGTGGTTCTGGCAGGACATAAAGAATTTCGGCAATAAAGAATGATCAGCGGTGAGGTTGTCTGCATTCAACACCGGTTCTCATCTCAAAAACACTACTACAAGGCACCCAAAAACGCAGAGGATTTATATAAAAAATGCAAGGTTCAGATGGTAAAACGCAGGCGAGTTTCCCCCTCACGCTGGTCATGATTTACACTCAAAAATGCAGAGGATTTATATAAAAAATGTAGAGGATCTACGCTTAAAAACACATGGGTTCTGAGGGTAAGAACCCAGGCTCAGGAAGGAAAACATAGAGCTTAATGCTGTGTAATCAATCTTTCAACTCAGTTCGAAAATTTGTGTACTGTCATGGAGCGAGCAATCCGCGAGCCAATTTTTCCCTAAAGGTTAATAAAATGCGGAGATATAACCACCGTCCAGAAAGACAAAGTAGACAAAGATCTTTAACAAGCAAGGCAATCATGGGCCAAGAAAAATTACAGTACTGACAGGGATGGAAAACATTGTTGTTTTTTTTTTCTTTTTTTTTTTTTCATTCCAGTGCCCAGAAACGAAATTGCCAGATGATCATTACACCGTTATTTGAGCCAAATCAGTAATGAATACGCAGAGCTAGATTTACAATTATCCATATTGCAATCGCGGAGGATATAAACATATATTTTATTTATTTAATTTTTATTTTTATTTTCAACCAACGCTGAATTACCACATCAGAGATAATGTTTCCATCAGTTACACAATTGCAATTGCAGAAGTAAAGTAAACCAACCAATCTATCTAGAACCCAACGCAGATGAAGTTAATTACTCTTTACATATCATAATACCAATTTAAAATGATGACGACAGTAAGAGAATGCTAGAGCCAAGGGATAACTTGTCGAAGGGGTCACAAGGGTTCTATCAGTCGAGGCACTAAAATAAACAACAAGGAGGCCATATAATCCAAAATCCAAGGCCGTACTGAAGGATGTAAGTCAAAAATCAACTAGGCTAAGAAAAAGGGGTCTGCTATCAATCTAAACACCCATTCCATTCCAATCAATAATCAGATCCAAGCATAAATCATAATGCAATCTACTCTACAAAATAACGAGCGTACCGTTGCCTTATCTCCCTCCTTGAATGACGTCCGCGCGATCCGTGCCGGTCCCGCTCGCCGACCGTCGAGACTACACCGGTACCTCCCAACCAACGCTAGGGGTACTCTACTTCCCCCTTATTCCCTCGAGCCGCAAAGGGGCCACACACTAACCAGATGGTATGTCTAGCTCCCAGCTCACCTCGCAAGGTTGAGGTACCACTCCTAACCGAGCTGGGAAATCCCAACTCCCCATAAGTAAATCAGTCAAGTCACTAATCCGGCAGCGTAACGTTACACTAACAACCGATCCCCTTCTTCCTTCTCTTCCCTTTCTTTTATAGAGTTTTAGAAATTCCAACTTTCCCTAAATCTCATTTAATTTAARTTTTAATAAAAATCTTCTAAAAACTCTCCTTCGTACAAGTGTCATCCATCCCCCACGTTTCTCCATTAACTATTTTCTTTAATTTATTAAATTGTCTTATTTCCCTCACCCACCTAGAGTTACTCCTATTTTTACTCCTAGGTGTCCCTAGATTCCCTTACAGGTTTTAAATACTTTCCCTAAAATGAAGTTGCTAATTTAGTTCAATTTAGAAGGTTCTTCATTGTAGATTCTTTACTAAGTTGACCTCTCTTTTTACCATAATTTCCCTTCTTTCCCTTTTTAAGTTACCTCCATTCCCTAGTTTCCTAAATGTTATAATTTCCCTCTTTCCCCTTTTTATTAGAGCCAAAAATGACAGTTGCAATTTAACCCCTTTTTCCCTTTTATTATTAATTCAATATCTTTTTAAACTATCAAAAATTAAAAATAATTAAATTCTTCTTTATATTTTATATCCACAGCTTTTAATTAATTTCTTACTCTCTTCATTTACCCCAAAAATTTATGAAGACCAAAATTATTACTTAAAGGGTTTTTATTTTAAA
>ML783225.1:536555-570006 GCA_009831015.1 Picea engelmannii | reverse complement strand
CAAGGATGAGGTCAATCCTTGTTTTCCATGCTCTGAAGTTAGAGGCTCCATCTAACTTGTTCTCAGACTTCATAGAGTTAATCATGGCTTCTTGACTTGGTCAAACCCTAGATTTGACCATAAATTCAAACTTCACGTCTTGGATTGCTGAGAGTGCCAGGAGATGCGCTAGTCTAGGGCGCACTGATCTGTCTGAAGATTAGGTCAATCCATTCACTTAAGGTGCCTCAACAAGAGGATTAGGGTTTCTGTAACTGCTCCTGCTAGTAACCCTAGTGGCAGTGTCCTAGAAGCTGCTTCTGCTAGTAACCCTAGCGACAGTTCCTCAGCGAGCTCAATATCCTAGCGGATATGTTTCCTTCCAACGTTTAGACTGAATGAAGGAGGTGTGGGCCCATAACTTGTTAGAATATAGAAGATGGTGTGCTCATTTTACCATTGACGATACCCTCGTCACCCAACCATAGGCTGAAGCCACCCTCCGAGCACCTTAACCTTGACTGAGAATTTCTCCGGAAGCAAACCCTAGGCTAGATATCCAAACAAAGGGTAGCACACCTTTCCCCAAGGATAGCGCATCACAAAAAGATGATCAGATAGTCCAAACCCTAGCCAATAGATAGTCCAAGCAAACACTGAAACTGCTAGCTGTAGCAGCTGCACCTGTAGCTCTCCTTCACACGTGCGCAGCAAAATGGGAACTGCAGTGCGCACCAGTTGCTGTCTGCAATTCTGAGATGCTGTCAAATGAGAATTGGTGCCCTGTATTTATACTGGTTTTTCCAGATTTGCTGGGGCTAACTTCTCCTTCTAGATATGTGTCTGTTCATTATATTATTATTATTTCTGGCCAACTTCTTCTCTTAGAGGCTAATAACCTAATATAAATTGTCTTCTTGAGCCGAAAAGACTTATAGGGTTATTATCCAACTCATTAGGGTTTTCTCTTTCTCTTCGGAGTCTTCTATTCTCGTCAGGTTCACACATGGAGGTAAATACCTCCCGCAGCTACCATAATATTAACAGGTAGTAAGGTAGAAATGAAACATCAAGAATGCTAAGAATACAAGTCGTAATGCATTTCTATGGTGTTTCTCCACTGTCATCGAGCATCCATAGCCCCTACAGAGTCATAAGCCTTGCTCTGCTACCAACGAATGTCCATAGTCCTGACGAAGATACTTGCGTGTCCCATGTGATATGGAAATCATTTCCCCAAGCCTTTACCTTTTACAATATTTGATTCTCTTTTATTTAGAGCTACAAGTGGATGGGGTATTCCAGTTAACCTTTAAAGGCACTAGGGATGACACCTGTGATGGTGAGATCTGCTAACTTGATTATAGATGAGAAAACTTCCTGAGTCGCGATTCCTAACCTACTACAAACATTTCATCCAGACCATTTCATTTAGATCTTGTAACATAGCAATTTGTTGTTCAATGTAGTCCCTTGGATCTTTGTTTTCCCAATGTCTCTTCATATTAACAAGTTATGTTCCTCGACCAGATCTTGACTTGAGATAGTGCGTAAAGGAATTGCATGTCCGGGGAGAAAAAATAGATTTGACATCATATTACATAGATGTTTAGGACGATTGCACCAGATGTGCTACGTTTAAGCATGTGACTTGCTTCATGTTGCGAAAAATCCAAAATCACAAGAGAAGTAATCAAGAAGGAGAAAGGAAAAACTATTAATCAAGCAGATCAAGAAAAATCAAACTAACTAAATAAAAAAAATCAAAAGCAAAAACCAGAAACAAGTTTTATTTATGTACAAGTGACCAGTAGCCTCAATGGCTAACTAATATAATGCTTTAGGATTTGGCCATTTATAGGGAGAGAGTCTATTTCTCCCTGAAGGTTTGGTAATCAAAATGTTCCTTGGCCAATTTTTTCTTTGATAAGTAGGGACGAAGCCAAAGCTGTTGAAATTTCGAATTGTTTCCCTTTATCTTCATGTGGCTTATCCCATTTCAGGACTAGGTCTCCAACTTGGAATTCTTTCTCACCTGCAGATTTCTTATCAAACCAACGTTTTACTGTTTGCTGGTGAGCTTCAAACTTGGTTGTGGTCTTTTCGCGTATTTATTCAAGGTTCAACAAGGTATTTATATGACTTTGGATGACGAGGCATTCTCTACCTCGAGACTGTTGTGTTATTTGGAGAGAAGGTAGGTAAATGTTCAAGGGTAACACAACTTATTTTCCATACAGAAGAAAATAAGGTGAGGTTTCGATGGAAGCTTTGGGGGTGACACAATCTGCCCAGAGAGCATTTTGTAATGCATTGTGCCAATTTATTTGGTGATCAACCATGGTTCTTTTTTAGGATACAGATGATGTTTTTGTTTGTGGATTCTGCTAGGCCATTTCCTTAGGGGTAGTAATTGGCTGAATATTTTAAAATAATCCCCTTTTCCAATGCATACTTAGATAATTTCAAAGATGAAAAGTAAGTAGCATTATCAAATACTAAAGAGTTAGGAATACCAAACCTCATGGTAATGTGTTGCTCAAGAAAAGTTATCATTACTTCCTCGTTCACTTATACTAGAGGTATTGCTTCAATCCAACATGTGAAATAATCAGTTGCGGTGAGAATATACCTGTGTTTTTTTGATGAATGAGGATTTATATAACCAATGATATCTATGCCGCACTTCTCGAAGGGTTCCTCCATTGGTACAAGTTGGAGAGGAAAAGCGAATTTACGTTCCCTTCCTAGGAATTTTTGACATGCTTCATAGCTTCTCGAATATGCGTGAGCATCCTTGAAGAGAGTGGGCTAGTAGTATCATGCTCTCAACACCTTGTGAGATGTAGTGTCTCCCTAGAAATGACCATCGACTGGTCCATCGTGCATATCTTTTAGGACCTTATCAACGTCTTGTCTTTCAATGCATCTGAGTAACACTTTGTCGTAAATATTTCTAAACAAGATGCCATGTAATAATTGGTACTATAAATATTTCAGCCACAACGCTCTTTTTTGCTTAGCATTGAGATGGTATGGAGTGGTTCCATGTTGTAGATAATACTTAAGATCATTGTAACATGATCCTTCAATGGATGGAACATATGGAACCTGCTGAATATACATTTTCGGTTCATCTTGTCAACCATCCTCCTCTTGTTCTTCAACATAAACTCCTCATGTCACTTATTTACACAATCCTTGACCTTTCACGATATTGGCTGGTTTGAATTCAAGGTCATACTCTTATAGATCTATCATCCAATTTCCTCATCTTTCACCCAATTCCTTTTGAACGAACATGGATCTCACTTTTGGGTGTGGGATGATAACTTTAGTGCGATTTTTTAGGATATATGGTCTGAACTGCTTGATTGCTTTATGGGTAGAAAAGGATTTCTTTTCCATCAGAGGATAATTCAGTTCAATACATTGTAACCCAGTGCTCATAAAAGCGACATGGTATTCATCTCCTTGTTCATCCTTTTGTGTGAACATTGTTGCTAGCGAATGATTGAATGCGAATGTATATAGAAATAAATCTTTGGAAAAATACTGATTCCGAAGAGATGGTGCATTGGCTATAATGAATTTAATGTTTTCAAATGATTCCTTATCCAATTGTGTCCATTTGAATTTCACATCCTTTTTAATCATATTTTGTAAAGTTTTTACAATCTCAACAAAATCTAGAACGAATCTTCTAACAAAATTGATTCTGCCGAAAAAAGATTGCGCAGATCTCTTGCTATGCGGTGGAGCAATTTGGAAAATGGATTTGATTCTTTCCGGATCCATCGAAATCCCTTCTTTGGAAACAATGTGTCCCAATAAAATGCCTTTTGAAACAAAAATACAGTTTTCCTAGGATTAAGAGAAATTCCATATTTTCTGCAACGTTCGAAAATATGCTTCAGATGTTTTGGGTGGTCTTCTTTTTTTTTAGAATAAACTATGAAATCATCAAGGTAAACCACCACGATTTGACATATAAATCCTTTGAAATCAATGCCCATTTCCCTTTGAAAGGTAGCTCCTCCGTTCATAAGACCAAAAGGCATTCTTCTATAAGAATAAGTTCCCCATTTTGTTCAAAAAGTAATCTTTAATCGGTTTGGTTCTTGCCACAAAAACCTGATTGCATCCTGAAAATCTGTCTAATAGAGAGAATAACTGAGACCCAGAGACGAGTTGTAGGATTTGTTCCATTGGGTGAACTGGATAGTTATCTTTGTCAGAAGCGCAATTTAGATTTTGGAAATCTATACAAAGTCTTATTTCTCCCGGCTTTTTCCTTACGGGCACCATATTAGATACCCAGGTAGAATTTCTTACCTTGAAAATTATTCGAGCATATAACAACTTCTTGAGTTCCTTTTGTATCCGAGGTTCGAGAGTGGGATGTATATTTCCGAGCTTATGTTGAAATAGATTGATCCCTTCTTTGATGAGAATCACATGTTGTATAATTCGTGTGTCATAAGTCTTCAAATCGTCACATGTCCAGGAAAAAACATCTCGATACTTCTTGAATAATTATGTGAATGTGTACTTTTTTGAATCTGAAAAGCAAGTGCCGAGGTTAACATACTTAGGCTGTTTAGATGTTCCCAGATTGACTAAGAAATGCATTATTGTAGAGCTGTTGGTCTTCGAATTAGCTGGCCTCCTGAACTTGGATTGTAAATCAAATAACTTTTCAAGAGTCAAAACATTCTTTGGAACACAATTTGTATTAACCTTATTAGTTTCTTGTCGATAAGCTTACAACTCTTATTGATGTATCTCATCATCGATCACTGAGTCTTGGAATGTGTCCAAAGTAGTAAGAAAGTTGACAATTTGAGAATCACTGTCGAACACTCTCCAACTCATGACATTGTCAAGTACAAATGCCTTAAACATCAGTTCAAGCGAAAAACCATCGTTAGGAGGCATAAAGCTAGATGCTGCATTGGCCAAAATATCAACATCTACATTTTGATCATGATGTATAGAATTAATATTAAATGCATCAAATGAATAAACAGATTCCATACCTCTTGCTGATAGGCTTTCATATGCAGTACATGCAATGAATAGTATTTCTTACTTGTCGAGCAAAGATCTCAGAATCACCAAACACTTTAAGGTATTTTACCTTGAGGTCAATGGCCTTTTTGTGGCATTGCACTAGGGATTCATATTCAAAAGTGTTGTTGGTGCATTCGAACTCTAAACAACATGATATGATCATTTTTCATTGGCTGGTGTTGATCAATACACATCCTATGCTGACTCCATCCTATGTTTTAGAATCATCAAAGAACATGGTCCACATGTCAGGAATGTTAGTTTTGTTAGTCAAACTAAATCCTAAGTTAGTAAGTACATGACATGTGCCATTATGTATTCGTGGGTAGAGGCATGATTGTAGTTCCAATGGTATTTCAAATGTCTGAGCTTCCTAACAACCATAATCAGTCTCGAAAAAATAATTTCCCAATACGGAATGGGGAAAGCTAATGGGTTCGTTTTTACCCTCCAATTCCATCATGGTGTGCTTCATGTGTGCTTCACTGTTAACCCAGATTTGATTTGATTTTACTTTATAGGGCAGCCACAGATGAGACCAATCAATAGAAAAATAAACCTGAAGTTTGGCTGACCAATCTCTGCTCAAGAGAAAACCATAACTTTCTAGAATGTCTACCACAACTATGTCTATAGTCTGATGAGCCCTTGGATCATATGACAATATGATTAACACATCCCTAAGTTATCCATTCAGTTTAACATCTGTTCTATCTAACTGAATAATCCTGGTTTTTGTTATTTGTGGAATAACATTTATTTTTTGGAAAATAGAAAAAGACATGATGTTGGAAGAGGCATCGGAATATGCTAAACAATTATGTACGTTGAAATTACAAATTTTGTAAGTAAGCAGCAAAGGTAGTACTTGAGATTTTGAAAAAGTTCCTATGCTTGCTGCGTTTATCGCTGATGCTATTTCTATCTTGTGGATTTCTAGTGTATTGTTTCTAGAGGCTAAGCTTTCAACAATTGCAATAGTTTTTTTTTGAGTCTTATGAGGTTTTAAAGCATCGTGTAGAAGTTCACGTTGTTGTGGGAGGGAGGAAATATTAGCTTTAATTTTCTTTAGGTCTTCGATTACATTATAATCCAGGGTGTGAGAATTCGAATCATTCTTAACTTTCCAAAATCTCCCTTGAATCACCTTTTCATTATTCTCAGCAATGCTAGATGTGCTTGGTTTATCTTTATTTGCTACAACAATCTTGCCAGTTTTATTGTTTTTTTTTTCTAGAACTGTGTTGATTTGTTTTGGGAGAACATGGGGAGGTGTTATTTTTTTCTAAGGGGAATATTTTCTTCTTTGGGGGACAAGGTGTCATATGGGGGACCTTTGCTACACAAGTTATATCCTTTCAGGGAAGCAACTTTTATAACTTTTGCATCTCCGGTAAGGATTTCTTTAATTTGTTCATCATCAGATTCTACACACCAATCCCAAAAGGGCATAGCTGATTCCAGGGGTGCTTTGTTAGTAGTAACAAAAGGATCTTGTGCATAAGTTTCATCATCTAAACTCTGTTGATCTAGCAACTAATTTATTACCAAGGTCATAGAGTTGACCCATTGAGGACTCGTTCGTTCGAGATGATTTTGTTGATGATAAGAGATAAAACTATCGTTACTAAAACTATCTAGATTGAAATCCATGTGTGGTGGTTGTGGTGGGTTGTCAGGTTTCTTAAAGAATGAGAAGAAAGTTCATGGTTTCAATGACCCTTCACCAAAATTCTTTTTAAGGTCTACTACTTCATTGGATAACTTCTTAACCATTTTAACCACATTATCGGTATCCTTGGATTCTTTTTTGGGTGGCTTAGTTAATAACAGTGGCTTCTTCCTAGCCAACTTAGTTTCCTCATAACATGGATGTTGATCATATGCAGATAAATATCTTTGAACAGTCTCAACCTCGTCAAAGTTTAATGCCAATGTGTCTTTGTTAGACTGTTTCACAAACATCCCTATGGAGGGGGTTAAGGAAGCAATATAATATTCAATGGATAATGATTGAGCGGGAGCCACCTCGTGGGGTAACTCAATCAAGACATTTATAAATCTCAAGTTGAAATATTTTACTCTTTCCCTCTTGTCCATTCTGATGGCTCCTAGTTCATTATGTAGGGATGCAATAGTTTTCCTTTCTCCAAACTTCCTCATAAAGAGCCTTTCAGAACTATCGAAGTCTATAATAGATCCGACGGGTAGGCTGAAATACCAAGTAGAGGATTTCCTAGAAAACATATAAGGAAATAATCTACATACTACATCATCGTGTTTAACCCCTAGAAGATGTATTGCCAAAAATAAATTATTGATATGGTCTTTCGGGGACACAGTTTTGTCTGGATCAAATTTCGGTAAAATTCTATCAAATTTCCTTGGCATTTCATGAATTTCTCCAGCTATATTTAGAGCTCCTTGGGCTCTCCATCGTGGTATGACTTCTCTTTGAATCCTATTTTCTTCCATTATTTGTTCTATGGTGATTTCCGGTTGTTCACCTTCAAATTCTTCATTAGGTTTGATGAAGAAACGTGCAACTCTACTTAAGGGTATCAGGACCTCTTGTAAAGTTTCAATAAGGTCATTTATATAGTTGACGTAAAAATAAGGACATGTGTTAGGACATTCTAAATGGGTTTCTTTTCTCCCAGGGAGTTCAAAAGCTATAGGTAATTTTCCAAGGAATTTCGCGTAAGCATGAGTAATTCTGTGAGTTTCGTGAAGTTCTTCTTGAGGTATGCGAAACCAAGTTTCAGAATGTATTTCAGGATTACTCGAAGCACTTCCGAAATTATCCTTCGAGTCTTCGTAAATAACTTCTTGTTCAGACTCGAGTTGGGGAAATGATGTAGGTTGTGAATTGGGATTACTCGTTGAATACTGATTTCGGTTATTGTTTAGTTCATGTATGTAAGCCATAAAAGATGCCCCTCCTTCTAACACCAATTTTGTTGATGGGTTCAACTTCGCCTGACAACAACAAAGGGTACTCCCTGGTATAAGGTCCAAATTAGACTATACACCATTTGGTTTAGGATTCCCATCCAGAATGTGGCTCAACTACCATTTATTGTTGTCTTTTGGTTTTCGTACTGGTTACAATCCGATGTACTGATGAGGTGGGTGGATGAAATGCAAAGATGTATATGAAGACTATGCATGTAAAAACAACTAATCTATACTGACCTATCCTAGCTAGGAGCATGCTAAAGTAACCGGTGAGTTATAATGCAACCAAAACTTTACAAAGACTTTAGTACAATTAGCTGTATAAAAAGAGAAAGATTGGAAGCAATAACATATATACCTGTATAATCAGATTAGTCTAGATCAAAACAACATATACTATAATAACTCACAAAACTCAAGGCATGGAAATATTCAAAGAAATACCAATAACTGCAGAATGATTAAGATTGTATAAGAATTAGTCTACAACAAACAAAGCATTCTTATAGTCCATATAAACAACAAATATCTTCACTTGAAGTAGTTCAAAGCTTCGATCGGTTTCTACACAAAATTCCTTCTATAACATGCTGGCCATGAGGGCTTCTCAATATTCATTAACACTGTATAAGTTCTCAAAAAATTTCTTGGTTTATACAATGCTTGAAAAGCCAAAAAAAAGTCCTTGTTAAAGGAGTCTCTATTCTATTTTATACAAAAAGTAGTAACTCCTAGTTTTCTTTTCACCTTCTTCTTGAAGAAGCAGTTACAAAATTGTTCACATTCCCTTCTCTCATGACAAGTAGCAAGAAGGATGAAATTTGAGGTATTTAGGAAAAGGACAAAAGAAAAAATAGTTGTTTGTTCTTTTTCCTATGAACTTTTGCTCTAGAGGTAGCTGTCTAGACTTCCAATTGGTTTTACAATGACTCAATCCTTCTGTAAGATAACTGTTTCAACATTGCTTTGATCATGGAAATGCTATGATCCAAGGCACTCATATATTTATCCAATCTTGTCATGTAAGCCTGTATCATAGTATGGAGCTTCGTTGACTCTAGTAAATGCTGATCACTAAGATTGGTTGAGACAAAGTTCGATGCTTCAAATATTTGTCTCCTTCGACTTGTACTTTCCTAAACCGCATTCACTAATTCTTCCATGAACAAATTCTTCCCAAGTTTGTCTAACCTTGGGAGTCGATCATGCCTTATCAACTCTTGAGAAACTCTGTGAGTTCTTGAACACATCCCCATTGCTTTGGTTACTTCTTTGTTCGCTCGTTTCCCTACTTGTTAACAATGGTCTAACACATACAGGTCTATCTTCCTTGCTGATTTCGAGGGTCTATACAACTCCGCAGGCGCATTATGATTCTTTGCTATCCATGTATCAATGTCTTCTATACCTTCCCGGATAATGTTATATTGTGTCAGCTGCATTTGTATCCGACCGTTTTGTTCAATAACTGTTGCAACTACATTTTGGAAGAGATGAAGGTTGGCATACATATCGATGATGGCACCCTCTAGATCATTCCTCACTTTTTCCGCGCTGGTTTTAAAATTGAGAAGACTCCTTTCATCAACCTTAACTTGTTGCATCCTTTCTTCCAAATCTTCGATCCTCATTTCCTTTTCTTCGTTCTATTGGCACAACCTCTGTATATTGTTCACAGTTGCATCCATGATTGCAAATCCCGCCTTAGCTATTTCCACAATATCTTCCATGACATCTCCTGTGATGAGGAGCTGAGTTACTATTGACAAAGGAGATCCTTCTGCTACTGGAACCTTCTTTACCCTTTCTTGTATAATTCGGCTGGTTTTGCTATCATATGTGAAATTGCGTAGATCCAATATTTCAGCTGACTGAAAAGGTTCCCAAGGCCCAAGACCCAAACCACTACTTGTTGTTTCTGTTCCTGCGCCTACAGTGGATGTTCCAAGGACATCCAAGTCCATTTCTTGTGTGTCACCGTCTCTATCATATGCAGTCCTTTTCTACCTTTATTCTTCAACAACTTTATCTGCTACTTCCTTTTCTACTAATTCTGCTACTACTCTTGCTGCTTCAACTAACTGTTTTTCCTTTTTGGAAACAACTTTCACTTCAACCGCTGCTTCTGCTTTTGCTTCATTTTTTGGCCTGGCTTTAGCTTTGTCAACTTATAACTTTTGTTTCTTCTTAGCATTATTCTTCCTCTTCAACACCTTCTCTTTTTCCCTTCTCTTTTTATCCGTTGGTGCTTTCTCATCTTATTATGTAGAACCTGAATGAGTCAAGACGAATACAGGAGAATATCTCTCAGCTTCATCTCTCTCTGCATCTTTTCTCCCTACTTCTCTTGCAGCTTCTTCGTCTGCTATTCTTCCTTTTGGATAACCCATCCTATTGAAGATGACTTCTTCATAAGTCCTAGCATTTTGATGTACTCCTTTTTCTTCCCAGAATTCGATGGTGTACACGTAAGGGAGTCTCATGCTATGAAAATGCTCTTTGACGATTTCTTGGAGTCGTGTTTCCTGAATATTTCCTCTCCAAAATGGTAGGAGAGCCATATTTCTACTTCTTCCTGGGATTGTTTGGTGTTTTCAAAAAAGTAGTTGCCAATGTAGAGAGGCAATGGAGGCGAAATGGCTTTCTTCGATCTATACAACATTCCTTCGACCCCATGTATGATGGTTTGATATGCTTCTTCTTGGAGCACAAGCTTGTCAGGGATGAACCTAGGAAGTAGATGAGGTGGTTTCATTGCACCATATATCTATATATATGTACCATGTCCCATTAAATACCAATCCCAAATTGTCCTTATAAATGATATGGCCTTGTCGGTCATACAAGGTGGGGATGTGTGAAAAATAAACTCATATAGTGAGACAAGGAAATGTTCACAAATCCTTTGATAATCTGTTCGATATTTGTTCTCCCAAAGAACCTTGCAGTGGATGTGAATAGTGACATCAACGGACAACCAAATCCATCCCATGTTTATGTTAAAGTTTCTGCTATTATTAGGTTACCTTTCAATTTACTAGATAACAATAGAAAAAACTTTAACATGGTATCAGAGCTAAGCTGAAGAGAGCATCTTTCACAGGAAAAAGAAAAACGTCAGTGTTGCCGTACAAGAAAATTAGGGCTTTTTTATTGAAGAAGAATTTTATCCCCAAAACCATCTAGAAAAGTGCGCCCTTCCTTGAGGATCACTTTGGCATCCTCAGTGCAAATTTTTAGTGGCTAGATCTCCCGGAAAGTGAAACCCTAATTTTCACAAAGTACCAGAAGTACCAAAAAAATAGAAGTACCAGAGTACCAGAAAACCAGAAGTACCAGAAGTACCAGAAAACCAGAAACACCAGTCCAGAAATCCACAGATCAAGTTTGAGGGGGTAAAATTTGGATTTTCAGAAATCTGACTGTACCAACATAATCGCCTCAGTCCAACGCATATTTTGGTGGGTTTAGTTTTCATATCCAAGAAATTTGATTTTTTTTATTATCTCTATAGCTCGGAGGGCTAGGGTTTCTACTGAAAGAAAGAATGGCTACCAGCATGAGGGTAGAAGACAGGCTGGAAGGATCTAGAAACTTCAAATCTTGGAAGCATAGGTTGTAGATGATTCTAGACGAGAATGATATCCTAGAACATGTTACCGTGGGTGTACCAGAACCAGATGAAGAAGAGAAAAAGACCAAGCATAAGAAGAATGAAAAGAAAGCAAAGAGAATCGTGTCAGATTCAGTAAAGGATCACTTGATCCCTCATATTTCCAAACTACAGACAACAAGGAAAATGTATGAAGCACTCAACAGGTTATATGAAAGCAAAGACATTAGCTAGAATCTTTCCTTAAGAAATCAACTTCGTAATATGAAGATGGAAAACTCATAATCTGTCACATCCTATCTTATGAGAGTTTCTCAGATCATAGATCAACTTGCAACTATTGGAGATGTCATTAGTGACAAAGATCTTGTAACCACAACCCTAAATGGGTTTCCAACATTTTCGATTCCTTTTGTACAAAGAGTGTGTGCAAGAAGGAAGTTACCCAAGTTTGATAAGTTATGGGTAGATTACACACATGAAGAATCTAGACTTGCAGACCAACAAAAGAGATTAATTTTTGATGAAGAGGAAGCTCTTACAACTCAAAAGAGCAGAAGAATTTCCTTAAGAAATAACAATAAAGAAGCTAACTTCGTAATACTTCGAGATAAGAAGAAAGATGTTTCAAAGATCAGATGCAACAACTGTAAAAAGTTGGGACACTTTTCCTATGATTGTCCTCAAGGAAAAGGAAAAAGAAAGTATCAAGCACATGTGGCAGAAGAAGAGGAATCTCCTCCCTCAAAGAAAGCTTTAGCAAAAATTGAGGGTTATGTACTTTAAATTTGAAGATAGTTGATCTGAAGAAATATAGAAAATGGTGGAGTCTTTAGAGCCTCCCCACACAAAAACAAAAGATAAGTATTCATGTTTATTTTTAGTATCTAGTTTACCTTATCATTACAAGTTAGTTTTTTTGTGAGAATGTTAATTAACCTTGTTTTATTTCAATGTCTATGCAGACTTATCAAAGAAAAGGATAAAGAGAGAGATAAAATATTTATTTAAGGTATGATCACTCATGAGAGTGACAAAGAAAGCATACTGTAAGTAAGTTTACAAGTCTTAGAAGAAAGAAATTATGCCATGAATTGCAGAAGTTAGACAACATGAGAAGGATGTATGATATGGTGACAGTAAGTAAAGACCAGACAATATCCAATATTTATATAGGAGCAGGAGGCTCCTAAAGATGCATAACATAAATGTTCAAGATGAAGAAAAAGATGGATACTCAGATATAGTTTATGAGATGCAGGTAACTACAGGTTGCTCTAGTACCATTCTTATAGATGCAGAGGGAGCATGTTGATCCAATATGAAGTCATAAAGAAATAAATATTCGAACTCAAGAAGGCACCCAGGATATTACAGAAGAGAACTTCAAGGATGATGATTAGAAGCTATTAGTTTGGTGCATGAGGGAGCCATGTCTCCGAGTTCAAAATGGAGGATCGTGATTTGATGCAGTTAGGAAAGAAGATGGATGGTGCCCAAATATTTTGATCAAGATGAAAGTTATCCAGTAGATGGATGGTGCCCAACAAATGGGTAGCATGGTATTATACCATGGAAAGATTTTGGACCACAAGATATTTTTTCAGATCCCATAGCTAGACCTTCGTAGAGAAGGAGAAAGAGAAGATACCCTCGTAGAGAAGGAATGAGCAATCCCACAGGTAGACCTTCATAGAGAAGGAAAAGAGACAAGACCTTCGTAGAGAAGGAAGAGACCTTCATTGAGAAGGGGAATGAGAAATTTGACAAGGTTGGCCTCTGTCCAAGTGTTGATTTTTGGATACTCTAGGGACATGCTAGAATACCCTCGTAGAGATGGGTGTGACCAGCCTCACAGAGAGGAATGTGGATGTTTCTCCAAGGGGTAGTGGGAAGATACTCTCCTCTGGCCAAGGATTAAGTAGCCTGGAACACAAACCTTGACCATGTGGAATGGTTAGTTGGCTCTTGAGGTTTGTGTCGTGATCCTGCATGGATCATGGAAAGGGAGCCTACCCTTGCCCAAGCTAGCATATTAGCTTCTCTAGTTCATGTGGGATGACTAGGAGTGAAGCTATGGTAGTAGTCCTCCCCAGTGGATGGGTGAGATAGATGACTACAAGAGAAGGGAGAACATAAAATGAATGGAAAAACTCATAGAATATCTTCTGTGTGAAGATAAGACATATTCTGTGTGAAGATAAGATATCTTCTGTGTGAAGATAAGAAATAAGTATCTTCTGCATGAAGACGAAAGAAAGAAAGAGTATCTTCTGCGCGAAGATAAAAAAAACAAAACTTCCGATGATTTATAGATATGCCAGTCAATGATCATGATGCTAGATGACCAAGTGGATTATATTGATTCCTCCTATTATCCAATTGATGATGTTATCTAGTTGATGATGTTACCCAGTTGATGATGTTGCTGAGTTGATGATGTTTCCCAGTTGATGATGACATCCAGTGACCTGTCAAAAGATAAAGAATATCCTTCTTGTTAAGAGGGAGTGCTAAAATATCGTGTAACTACAAAGAATATTCTTATCCCCTTTTGTGGATAAAGTAAAAGATAAAATATATTTATTATTGATTAGATCAATCCCCTTTTGTGGATTGATCATGTCAGGTATTGTAAATGACTAAATCCCCTCTTGCGGATTGGTCAAACCCTAATTGTAATAGGCTAAATGAAAAGTCGGCCCCAGAATATATTAAAGTGGGTATAACCACCCAGAATGAGAAGTTGGCCTAGCCATAATATATTAAAGTGGTTATAACCACCCAGAATGAGAAGTCGGCCTAGCCAGTGAAAAGATACCCCAGTTCAACACCTGCCAGATTGTATAAATAAGAGAGGCCAATGCCTCATTTGTACACACACACTCACTTGTTCATCAATGCACAAGTATTGAAGGAAGCTGCAGTTACCAGTTGTCGGAAGAAGGAAGAGAGAGAGGCACATCCTTGGGAGAGGAATTTCTATGTTGTTTGGCTCATTTTCTTGGCATTGTATTGGCTATTTATATTAAGGAAGTTTTGCTGGGTTTTCTTCCCCATGAGGGTTTCCTAGGATAAATGTTGTGTATCTTGTGATTGTGTTTCTCTCAGTGATCCTATCTATGCTATTGTTATCTAGTAAATTGAAAGGTAACCTAATAATAGCATAAACTTTAATAGTTTGGGTACTTGTGAGCAGTGCACATTATGTCTAGAAGGTATGAAGACATATGGAAACTGGGGAAGCTCCCCGATTGTGCTTGCATAACTGCTGAAATAACATATTTGAGATTACCAGACAATATGTCTTCCTAGTTGAATGAGGCCCCTACATTTTCACATTAATAAATCAAGGGAATATATGACAAAGGAAAGTTTGTTCCATCTAGTTCCACATACAACCTGTGCAACATGGCTACCATATACTGGTAGGGTCTTCTTAGATTGGTTGTGGGGTATCAACTCTTGGGCCGATATTTGAACTGCTTGTTTTCTTTATACCAAGTGGGGAAAAAATCCTTCGGTGTGAGCTACAACTCGCTAAGGAGATGTGATGCAGGAGCATCACTCCTAATCAGTAGTTCGTCATCAACCAACACAACAACGCACATGGAGGGAGAAAATCCAGAGGAGAGAGAAATGCCAAATTTCTCATTTTGGGTTTAAATATCAAATTTATTGTAATTAATGTTTTAAAGGCTCGAGGAGGGTAGAGCCATTGTATTTGTACAGGATGTCTGTAAGTCGCCTGTAATGGATGACAGGAAAATGATATTAGATCCGATTTAGATGAGTTGTAAATTAATTTTAGTTTAATGTAGTAGGTGGAGGAAGGCTCGAGAAGCCCCTCTTTTGTAAAAGGATCAATGTATTGAAATCATAAGGTAGGATAATTAAGGATAATGCATGAGGAGAGCATGAAAAGAGAATGACTCTCAAGAGAAGAGAATTCTGGAGAGGATAGAAGAACTGAGACTTTGTTGCAGTCCAGTCTTGTAGACATTGTAAAAAGCATTCAGATTTAATAGAAAATAATATTTCCCTGCATATGAATCTCTATGTGTGTTCTCTTAGTGAATGAGTGTTTGGTTTCTAAATGTTTATGAATTCCATAAGTATATAAATGTTCCCTTTGCAGGAATAAATATAATTCCCTATATGTGTGAATTTCTGAGTGTTCTGGGATCTCAAGGAAGTGCAAGGAGTGCACACCAGAGTTAGTGAGAACTCTGAGAAGCCAACGCAAGGAGTGCACAAGAACTCAATTTTGAGTTCAGGAGGAGAATTCCAGGTGGGCACACCAGAACTAGTCACAAGCTCAGAAGGGATAGTGCAAGGAGTGCACAGAGCGAGCGCATGGAGTGCGCCTACACTCAGAGCAGTGTAGAAGCTCAAGGGAAGGCTAGTGCAAGGAATGCACAAAGTGAGCGCAAGGAGTGCGCCTACACTTAGAGAAGTGTAAAATATCAAGGAAGAGTAAGCGCAAGGAGTGCGTGAGTGAGTCTCTAAAGTCCAAGACTCAGGAGAGTGATTTCAAGGAGTGCACGAATCCAACACTTCGTCAAAGTGCTGGTAAAGCTCAGGAGGAAGAGCATAGAGTGCCAAGAGAGAATTGAAAGAAAACTTTGATTGTGTTCGTAAGATCACGTGAAAGAGTGGGATTTCTAGGAGGGCACGATAATTTATTTGGGAGAAAAAAGGGTCGAGCCCCTTTGAAGTTTGAAGAGTTGAAAGCTCATGAGAGATAACACTGGTGTGTGTAGAGCCTATGCAAGGAGTGCAGAGGGAAAGAACTTTCTAAAGTTCTAGATTGTAGGAGAAGAAAAAGTGTGCGCGAGAGAACTTATCGTAAGTTCCAAGCTTAGGGGGGAGAAGCGCAAGGGGTATGCCCACACTTCGGTTGACGTGTTGAACAAGCTCTGGAGGTGTAGCATTTCATAAAATGCAAGCAAAGGCAAGGAGTTGACCCTGTAGAGGAGAAGAAACCATAATAGCCGTTGGCTTGGCCGTGGAAGCAGATCTGGCCATTGGATCAAACCTAGACAAGAGATAAGTTCAGTTGAGGAGATCAGATCCCAACCATTGGATTTGAGCGTAGGAGAACGTGAGCCACAGATGTTATGAATTTGACAAGTCAATACTTCGGGATAGAGTGGGCCTTGTGTTTCCAGGAGGAGAAAAACCCGAAGCCCGGAGTCACAAAATAGATCCCAGACATAGATTGGGAGTGAAGCAGTGCCATTGATTGGTAAGCCCTTCAACACTTCGTCTATCTGAGATATTTTAGAGGTAGTTGTTGAAAAGTGGTCAAAGATCCAAAGCACCAGAGTAAATACTAGTCGTCGATCAACTAGAGAGTCTTAGCCATAGATCTCCACCCTTCGCCAATTCGATGTTCAAAAATTCAGGAGTTTGGTGGTGATTAGGTGTAAGGAACCCTGAAGCCTGAAGTTCCATAGTTGATCACAACCATTGGTTGCAGAAGGAGCAAGAGTTGTATATCACCAATTCGATGTTCGACAGTTTGAGAGTTTGGAGGTCAGTTGGAGTGAGGAACCCCAAAGCCCAGAGTCCCAGAATAGATATCCATCGTAGATCGTGGAGGGAGGAGAATCCTCGCCAACTGTCATATTTGGCCATAGAAGTTTGGAGAGTGGAAGGATGGGATAAGACCCGTAGCTTCCAATAAACGTCACTTTATGATCTAATTTAGCCGGTAACCACTCTCGGAGATTGGAGTGTTGTGTTAGGTGAAGTTCATGGAGTGTTGAAGTCCCGAAGCTCCGAATATCACCTTGTGGGTAAGTGCTCAGTTCTATCCCGCAGTCATATGCGATTCCACCAAGGAAAAGGGGCTAGCGTCTGTGGTTTTGAAACCAAGGATAAAGGGGCTTAGAGAATGTGACCTGCGGGTTATGTGTGGACCTGTGCAAGGAAATTAAAGGGGTCCATGAACATAAGAGAGGATCCAACAAGGATTTGAGAGCTAATTCAACTCTCGTGTAATCCAATCCTAGACCGAGAGGTCACGCGAGTCTTGTAGAGGAGGGGGTTTGCATCAAGTGGTATCAAAGATTGCAAAATTTTTATATGATACCATCAAGTGGTATCAAATATTGAAAAATGTTTATCTGATACCATCAAGTGGTATCAGAGAAATATTTTGTCTGCAGACAACAGGCAAAGGAGGAGAAGAGAGAGTACTGACGCTCTGTATGAATATTGTTTGCAAGTGTGCAACAGGAAAGCAGACAACCATGTGGGCTGAAGAAAAGGACTAGTTGCATTCTTGGAGCAGAGGAGAGCCCTTGGAGCTATTAAGGTGAGAAGTTGGAGTACGTCAGCTGGAGAGAAATGAGTTCTTAGGAGAAGGAGAGAGCCCAAGGTGTGCGTCTACACTGGGTAGGAGTGTAAAAGCTCAGAGAAGGTTCCAACAGGTGAACTAGAGGCTAAGCGAGGAGAGCTTGGAAGAGGTTGACTGTAGCTCACAGCGAGAAAGTGGAAGCTCACAAAATTACAATGAGGGAAGATGAAAGGAGAAAATGGTTACTGAAGGCCATAGAAAAGGTCCAAGAGGAGACCACAAGAGGATGAGTAGAGAAGATATGGATAAATAGCTCAAGGAAACCGGAGAGGAGCTCGACAAATTGATGCTTAAATGGCATAAAATGTAGCAAGGAGAGCAAGGGAGCTGGAGGTATGATTGGCCCATGAAGAATAAGGTGAAGTGTCCTATCTAACAATTGATTGCTAGACATAAAAAATAAATACTAAGGAGGTGGCTGAGGCAAGTGGAAAACCTCAGGAACACAGAGGAGAAAATGGTTTACATCTATGAACTAGAAGGTGGAGAAAGCCTTGATGATGAATAGAGGTCAGCTGCATATCTCATAGATTTCTAGGAGGGAAATGAGAGGAGATCAATTGAAGATCTCAAAGACTTCTAGGAGGGAAGAAAGGAAAAGTTAGGTTTCTAGGTAGGAAAGGAGGAGATGAGATTGTCTGAGGGTCTTAGGAACTCAAAGGAGATTTGAGATCAACAAGGAGTGCTGACAAGAGAGAAGGAGGAAGGAGAATATCATCAACATGGTAGTCTGATGATAGGAGGGATCAACATATCTCTTGGATTGAGATTTCTAAGGGATCATGTTTATGAGGAATTGGTGCAGGAGACACCAGAAGAAAAAATGGCCCATGGAGATGGCCAAAGGAGAGGAAAAGAAGAAGAAGGACAACCAACAAAGACTGTCATGGAGGAGGAGAAGGAGTAGAAACTGAAATATGCTCAAGAGATGAAAGAAGAGGAGGCCCACACATTTTTGATGCAAAGGAATGTTCAAGAGGAGCATTCAGACACCATACTCACTCAATGGGAGACATAGATGAAGCTACTAGAGGATTGGTTAAGCAATCCAGAGACAAAGGAAGATTGCCAGAAGGACACAATCATGCATAATGGAAAGACTTCTAACATAAGCAGCTGGATGAAGTTGGACTTATGCAAACCCAAAGAGATGATAGAGGAACAAAGGAACTGGCAGAAAGAAAACTGTCAAAGGATATGGCTGAGCAACAACTCAGTAATATTGCTGTAGAATTGGAGTCTGCAGTGGAGTGGCAAGCCAATGCCACATGAGATGAAGTTAGCATGGGAGATCATGATGATATTCCCTTTGATCCATATGAAGAATTGGAAGCCCCAAGAGAAGGAGAAATAACCCAGAAGAGGCTCATCCAACAAACCAAATTGGAGACTGAGGTAGAAGAGGAGATGCAACAAAGCATACTGTAGGAGAGGAGCCAACCCATAGACAAGCTAGACAAGGATATTGAGGAGATAAGGAAGCTTATGATGAATAAAACAAATGAGATCGTCGACAACAGGTGGAGGCTGAAAAGAGGAGATTGCAGTGGCAAGATAAATGGAGGCCTGCAACATAAAGTATGGAAACTAGGAAGAGAGCCTGCAATAGTAGCAGGATGACAACATCAGAAAGGCAGAGGATCAGGTGTACAACTCTAGAGTGAATTTTGGGACCCTGTAGGATCTCAAAAAAAGTAGAGGAGCCATGAGCAGGAGCTCATGATTTTGTCAGCAGGGGAGTATGATGCAGGAGCATCACTCCTGCTCAACAACGTGTCAACAATGCACATGGAGGGAGTAGATCCTGCGGAGAGAGAAGTGCTAACTTTCTCATTTTGGGTTTAAATCTCAAATTTAATATAATTAATGTTGTAAAGGCTCGAGGAGGGTAGAGACATTGTATTTGTACAGGCTGTATGTAAGTCACCTTTAATGGCTGACAGGAAAATGATCTTAGATCCGATTCAGATGAGTTGTAAATTAATTGTAGTTTAATGTAGTAGGTGGAGGAAGGCTCGAGAAGCCCCTCTTTTGTAAAAAGATCAATGTATTGAAATCATAAGGTATGATAATGCAGTATAATGCATGTAATGCATGAGGAGAGCATGAAAAGAGAATATCTCTCAAGAGAAGAGAATTTTGGAGAGGAGAGATGAACTGAGACTCTATTGCAGTCCAGTCTTGTAAACATTGTAAAAAGCATTCAGATTTAATAGAAAAACATATTTCCTTGCATATGAATATCTATGTGTGTTCTCTATGAATGAGTGTTTGGTTTTTGAATGTTTATGAATTCCATGAGTATATAAATGTTCCCTTTGCAAGAATAGATATAATTCCCTATCTATGTGAATTTCTAAGTGTTCTGGGCTCTCAAGGAAGTGCACAGAGTGCACACTAGAGTTTGTGAGAACTCTGAGAATTCAGCGCAAGGAGTGCGCAAGAACTTAGTTTTGAGTTCAACAGGAGCGTGCCAGGTGGGCACACCAGAACTAGTCACAAGCTCATAAGGGATAGTGCAAGGAGTGCACAGAGCGAGTGCAAGGAGTGCGCCTACACTCAGAACAGTGTAAAATCTCTAGTGAAAGAAATGCACAGAGTGAGCGCAAGGAGTGCGCCTACACTCATAGAAGTGTAAAATCTCAAGGAAGAGTATGAGCATGGAGTGTGCAAGTAATTTTGTAAAGTCCAAGACTTAGGAGAGTGATTTCAAGGAGTGCACGAAGCCAACAGTTCGTCAAAGTGCTGGTAAATCTCATGAGGAAGAGCACAAAGTGCCAGGAGAGCGCTAAAAGAACACTTTGACTATGTTTGTAAGCTCAGGTGAAAGAGAGGGATTGCAAAGAGGGCACAAGAAGTTGTTTGGGAGAACAAAGGGATGAGCCCCTTTGAAGTTTGAAGAGTTGAAATCTCAGGAGAGATAGCACTGGTGTGTGCAGAGCCTATGCAAGGAGTGTAGAGGGAAAGAACTTTCTAAAGTTCCATACTGTAGGAGAAGCACAAGTGTGCACTAGAGAACTTATCGTAAGTTCCAATATCATGGGGGAGAAGTGTAAGGGGTGCGTCAACACTTCAGTTGAAGTGTTGAACAAGCTTATGAGGTGAAGCGTTTCATAAAGCACAAGCAAAGGCAAGGAGTTGACCCTGTAGAGGAGAAGAAGCCACAATAGCCGTTGGATTGGCTGTGGAAATAGATATGGGCCATTGGATCAAAACCAGACAAGAGGAGAAGCGCATTTGAGGAGATCAGATCCCAACCGTTGGATCTAAGCGCAGAAGAACGTGATCCATATATCTCACGAATTCAACGATTCAACACTTCAGGATAGATTGGGCCTTGTGTTTCCAGGAGGAGAAAACACTGAAGCCCGGAGTCCCGAAATAGATCCCAGCTGTATATTGAGAATGAAGATGGGCCGTTGATTGGTAACCCCTTTGGCACTTTGGCTATCCAAAATATTTTAGAGGTAGTCGTTGAAAATTGGCCGAAGCCCTAAAGCCCTGAAGCACCAGAGTAAATCCTAGTTGTCGATCAACCAGAGAGTCTTAGTCTTAGATCTATGCCCTTCACCAATTCGACGTTTGATAATTCAGGAGTTTGGAGGTCAGTTGGAGCGAGGAACCCAGAAGGCCGGAGTCCTTGAATAGATATACACCATAGATTGTGGAGGGAGGAGAATCCCCGCCAGTCGTAAGATCTGGCCATAGAAGTTTGGAGAGTGGAAGGACGAGATAAGACCTGCAACTGATGGTCAACGTCACTTTATGACTGAATTCGACCGGTAACCACTCTGAGAGATTGGAGTGTTTTGTTAGGTGAAGTTCACGGGGCACCAAAGTCCTGGAGCTTCGAATAACGCCTTATGGCTAAGCACTCGGTTCTAGCCCGCGGTCATATGCGATTCTGCCAGGGAAAAGGGGCTAGCGCCTATGGTTTTGACCCAAAGGAGAAAGGGGCTTAGAGAAAGCGCTCAACAGGTTATGTGTGGACCTATGCAAGGAAATTAAAGGGGCTTGTGAACTCAAGAGAGGATCCAATAGGGATCCGAGAGCTAATTCAACTCTTGTGTAATCCGATTCTAGACTGGGAGGTCGCGCGAGCCCCGTAGGGGAGGGGGTTTGCATCAAGATGACCATATATATTTTTGTTTCCGGCCTCAAGATGGTAAGACTTGGCTAAATCATCAGTCCTGAATGAAGCTATCGATTATTTTCTTGTATTAAAGATATACCTACTATCTACGCTTGTGCTTTTCAATATCCAAGAAATGGCATCCGCACAAGGGAAAATTGCTGGATGTGCCGCAACTCTGAAAATTCCTGATTTTCTGATGTTCTTAAATGCCTGGAGTTCACTGGAGCTCACCTGGGTCCTCTACTTCCACAAATAAGTTTGATTTCTTGAACATGTAATATACTTCCCCCCATTTCAAAGTCTCTCCTTCTTTGTCCAGAAGTCCCGATGTATCGTTGTATACGACCTCGACACTTTCTATCTCCACTGTCTACTGGAAGCTGCTAGATGGTTCAACCCCTGCTGGTTTCATCATTGTTTTCTTTCGTGGTGACATGTCTGAATCTGTAGACAAGATAAATTTGGAGCATGTTACTTGAAAATAGTTAAGTGATCAAAGAAATCACAAGAATTAATGAAAACCAATCATGGCCTATTGTTTCTCGAAAATGTCAAGTTAATAGCAGTCAATGCCCATAGAGATTTTAGGGTGAAAAATCTTAGGCATTAACCTGAAAAAGTAAAATCAGAGCAAAACAACACAACTCTCTAGATGCATATCGGAGGAAAAAAGAGTAACTCCTCCGAGCATATTGGAGGAGTTAATAACAACTCCTCTGAGCATATCCAAGAAGTTGCTAGTAACTTCTCCGATAACTATTCAGAAGAGTTTTATCCAAAGTATTGGGGTGCTCGAAGGTCTTACAAGGAATTCCTCCGATCGTATCAGAGGAGTTAATATTAAATCCTTCGATACAAATGAATGATTTGTTTCCAATTGCTTCGAAGGTGTGTGGAGGAGTTGAGTTCAACTCTCCCGAGCATATCAGAGAAGTTAGTAGTAACTTCTCTGATATGCTTGGAGATTTACTAAACAAGTTTTCAGACTGAGTTTTTCGTGAACACAAAGAATGGCAAGGAATACTTCGGCCAACCTAGAGGAACAAGAGGGAAATTTAGGGTTTACTTAGGTCAAGCCTCCATTCCTTGGACGAGTTTGGAGGGGCATTTGCAATGGTTAAATGCGAGAATATGAAAAATAATTGATTGCATCTTAAGAAGAGGAGAAAGGTTGACTGTTTGT
This sequence comes from Picea engelmannii, assembly GCA_009831015.1. NCBI lineage: Eukaryota > Viridiplantae > Streptophyta > Pinopsida > Pinales > Pinaceae > Picea > Picea engelmannii. The sequence continues at coordinate 546,701 of ML783225.1, read as the reverse complement.
ATACTCCATAGCTGGGAGTAGATTGAGAACCAATTTAAGATTGGTGAAAAACATTAAGGGTTTGGCAAGGGTGAAGTGAAGAATGGTCGGAAAGGGAGAAATATGGTCTAGGGTTAAGGGGCACACAATAAAATAAAAAAGGAAAAACTTAACCCTATCTTAAAGAAAACAAGAGAGGGAGGTAACCTTACCCACTTATGTTTCCACGTCTTGGAAAAGGATAGGGGAGGGTTCTGAACGACGTTCAACTTAACGCCTTTGTCCTCCGTTTTCTAGTTCAATTGAAAATAGTCCAATGACAATAATCTTAACCCCATTTCACTTTATATAACCTCAGGTCAATTAATGACATTTAATGTGGTAGGTTAGGTCATATGATTTTAAAACAAAATTTCCGAATTTGTTTGGAAGAGATAAGAGTAACTCCTCCAATATGATCGGAGGGGTTCCGCTCAAATCTCGCGATATTCTTTGCTTATCGAAACAATTGACAAGAACTTCTCCGAGCTGCTCGAAGGAGTTTGAAGTAACTCCTCCAAGCTATTTAGAGGAGTTTGAAGTAACTCCTCCGAGCTGTTCGAAGGATTTTGAAGTAACTCCTCCAGGTTGTTCGAAGGAGTTTGAAGTAACTCCTCCGAGCTGTTCGGAGGAGTTTGAAGTAACTCCTTCGAGCTGTTCAGAAGAGTTTAAAGTAACTTTGCCGATCCAATTTTAAACTTCAACCTTAAATGTTTTCTCATTTTCTCAAGTGAATCATGAGTTACCAGAAGAAGCCTTTGAATGAAGAAGGGGCTTATGAGGTTTGCTTCTTAGATTCAAAAAATAAGGAGGCTCCATTTTCAGGGAAGTGTCAAAAGGGAAGGTAAAATGGAGAGTTGTAGTAGTGCCTGTCACAACAAGGTGCAAATATCAAACTGAAAAGTTTGGAATTCTAATTTTGAATTCCTTTATGCAAGAAGATACTCACACAAGAAAGCATGAGAAAAAGTATGCAAGAAGAGGTTGCTAGATGTGTACACATGCTATACACATTGGTATTTCTATATAAAGAGTACACAATTGTGGACAGAGTGATAAAAGTTGACCAAATCTTTAATAAAATAAAATAAAATGGGTAAGAGATCAATTTATACCAAGACACTCAAATATATTAAGATAAAGTGAAAAAATATAAAAGTACAAATGTAATACATGTCCAATGATGTTTACTTCACTAAAGTATCATCACTTCCTCATTGATGAAAGGAAATAACCTCTAATTTCTCTTAGAAGTGAGAAAATTGTTGCTCAAATGTAGATAGGGCTATCCATTTCTAAGTAGGTAAAGTGCTTTTCAGCCCACCAAGTAAGTGTTGACGTGACATTTTCTAGTGGATCTAGTCCATACATCAAGAGTAGTTATTTTATGGAAGGGGAGGTTGAAACTTTGGAGGTGTGGCCTCCGAATGCGTGAAGGGAACAAATTCCTCCAAGTGAGGTGGTTTACAAAACTTCAATTGGATGGGAGTCCCTAAATCATGGATTCCATGTTGTTATAGCCTTAATCTTGAGTAGGACTAATTGGCCAATAATCGGCATGTGTCACTTAACCCTTTAGTGGTATGCAGTTTCTTTAATTTTTGTATTTTATGTAGGTCACCCTAATTAAGGTTTATGGGGTTTTACAATCTAATTATGTCTATAAATAAATAATATATCTTCATTATTAGGGATCAATTATGGAATTCATCTCTTGGATATTTGTAAAATGAGTTTGCCTCATCAAAGAGGCTTGGCTTTCATATTCAACACTTGCTCTTATTGCTTGGATGTTATTTCTTTTTTATGTTATTGGGTTGAAGCAACATATAAATACCATTGCAAATGGTATCAGAGTAGTGATTTGGAAAATTGGGGGGAGGTTTTTTTTTTGTTTGAAATCTTTTCCAAGTTTGAAGCCATTTTTTTGCTCTGAAGTAAAAAATAAATGAAACTAGAATATTTTTCTATTGGTGCAATGGATTATCTTTGGATCCATGCCATTAAAAGCATAGTTAGGGTTATAATAGTGAGTATGAGCAATATCAAGCTAGTTAAGGACATTATAAGCTACAACCTCAAAATCCTAGTAGAAAAATGAGACCATTAAGTGTAAGTTATCTTATTTTCTAAACCCTCTCTCTCTCTTAAAAGATGGACATTTGTCCATTATAAATTGTAATATTTTAGAATCCTCCTAGTCATAACAATTTCCAATTGAAACTAATTTGCTACATTGGGGAAACAAGGGAGGTACAAGAATATTGACACCGATGATACTTCAAGCTTGTCGGTTGATGAGGTGCAATTAATAACCCATAACATGAAAGAACAACTTGAAGATGAATTCACAAATGACTTTTAGATTTGAAGGAGGAGGTCATGGCAACTAATCAATGTGTCAATGTAGAAATGGTTGAAACTAAAAACAAGCTTATTGACATCTTGCAAGAAATACAAAGAAATACTACCAATAGCTCAAGTATATCCTTTGGAAGCGGGTATAATGTAAGTTTTGATTCAAGCTCCAACAACACCTACTAGTGTCAATGGTTTACTTTGCCAAAAAATGAACTTAGGTAGTTTGACAACAATGATGTACCATCATGGGTCAAGAAAATGGAGTTCCTCAAGTTCCTCAAGATGCTTGTGTGACTCTTGCTTCATTCAATCCAATCTATTGTCAATAGTACCAATGGGTGCTCAAAATAAGACCTCAAAGAAGGGCATAGTCATGGGATGAATTTATTAGTGACTTAAGGGCTTAATATGAAATTATATGGGCCAAGGACTATTTCAACTTGTTGACCAAGATATGTCAAAAGGGTTTGGTTATTCTCAAAGAAACTTCATTAGGATCACATGATAGATGCACATCCATAAGTGCAACATCAACATAGATGATTCACCTCACCCCACAACTAGTAGCAAACGTCCAACCATGGGATTATGAAATTATATGGACCAAGGACTATTTCAATCCGTTGATAAGATACACTAGACTGCTTTGGTTATGGAATATACTATGCAACACCAATTACTATCTACCCAAGTCAACAATTTGGATGATGATAAGTTTCTAGAATTGGATATCAGAGGTTTTTGTTATGTCATTCAACAAGATTTCCAAGTTTAGTCATATAAAACCATGATACAAACCATCCAAATAGATAAAGGCCTTGAGAAGAAATTATTGTCAGTTGCAAATTATCACAAGGAACTTCATTAGGATCACAATATAGAGGCACATCCATCAGTGCAACATCAACATAGATGATTCACCTCACCCCACAACTAGTATAAAAATGTCCAACCATGTGATTCTGCTACTTTTTTGATAACAAGTGGTCGAAGGATTACAAAATCCAGGAAAAATGTTTCATGATCATTGAAAATACTATTGATGAGGAATTTGAAGAAGCATCAGACGTATCATGTAACATATCCATACCCTACTTATGAGAGTCGGGGTATACTTTGAGTTGCAAATTTGAGTAAATTTTTCTATAATCAATTCTTAGCTAATTTGTCTATAAATTATATCCTTAGATATGTGATGAGGAAAGATACGAACGAATTTGAAAAAATATTGAGAGATTGTGCTTTTCTACTCATTCCATTGAAAACTTGATGTAAATAATAGAAGGCATAAAGAAAACATTATGATATATCATCATCTTCTGCTTCAAAAGTCTCCACATTTACAATCGGGGAGAAACAAATTCGTCTATGATAGAAATACTCAATACATATAACAATGTTGTATTACTTATAACTAGTGTAGGCACCATGTGTTGGTAACCCAAGAATTAACTACAATGAATTCATCTGCAACTAAATTTTGGACTACAACTTAGTTTGGAGTTTCCAAAAGTCTTGAATAGAGTTTTATACAACAACATGCAACATTGATTTACATTTACAATGGGAAGACTCTTTGTTTACTACAAATACATAGTTCTAGTGCTCCATAAAAAAATACACTATACAATTTATAGATCATGTTGACATAGATGCATTTATTTTTCTTCATTTACTTGTTGGAAATATTGCTGTTATTGATTTGAAAGACAGGGGGAGAATACAAATGTCCAAGATAAAGATTGCAAGATGGAGATTGTTGGAATTTTTTTTTTTGGATTTTTTGATTCTCGATTTGGATACCATATCTTCGAAGGAATTTTTACTATGAATACCTAGCTCAAATGAGAGCATAGGATATAGGGTTGAAATTTTTATTCTGATAGCTTTCCAACGGTATATGACACTCCGTCTAACTCCATAGGAATGAGGATATATGAAATATTTTGTCAGGTCAGCAAAACCATAAAGTACAGGTCGACCCAGCTAGTTTTACAAGTCGACCACATAAGTGAACACAATTTTTTTATAAATATATATGATAAATGTGCACATTTGAAGAGTATCCAAGAAAGAAGAGAAAGTACAAGTGCACATAAGAGATCTGAGATGCGCAAGAGGAGTTGGGGAGTATTCTTGGGCTCTAAAGGTGCACAAGAGGAGTTTTCTTGGAGTTTTAAGGGTGCTCTATGAAGGAATAAGGTATATGATACTGAAAAGTGGGCTATTTTTAGGATGTGATGATGCATTCTAGAATTATATTATGGGAATAATTATATGTAGTTTGCTAGGGAATGAAGGCTAAATATGACTAGGGTTTGAAGGTATGTTTGGGGTATGAAGTAAGGAAAGACACTGGAGCATGAAAGTTAAGGGTAAGATGATGTTGTGAAATGAATGAATTATGAAACATGCAGGTGAAGTTGGAAGTAATCTATGTATATAGATCTTAGATTGGTGCACATACAAATCTTACTAAGTTGGTGCTTAGCTGAAGAGATTGGCCTCTCTAGTAGGTCGGCGCCTACACAATATCTTGTTGAGTTGGTGCTCAACTAAAGAGATTGATGTCTCTAGTAGGTTGGTGCCTACACAATATCTTGTTGAGTTGGTTCTCAACTGAAGAGATTGGTGTCTCTAGTAGGTTGGTGCCTACAAACATTTATAAATATAAGTTTTTGTGGTTTTCTCCCACAAGGGTTTCCAAATTAAACTCTGTGTACTGTGATTTGAGTTTACATGAATTTAACGTTTTAAAGCTAATGAATGATTGATGGATTCTCATTTAAAGTAAAAAGTATCTTATATTGATTCACCCCCCCACCTCTTAGTATAAGCATAAGTTCAATAATTGGTATCATAGCAGGTTTCTTTGGAAACAGTCTAATTGTTGGAAGGAAGATCTCGGGAGATGGCATAGAAGGATGGGTCATATAAACTTTGACAATTTAGTAAAACTCAACAAGACACAAGTAGTAAGAGATATTCCAAGGATCTCAAAACCTACTGACACTATTTGCAAGCCATGCTAACACGAGAATTAGATGAGAGTTAGTTTCAAAACAAAGGATTACTCAACTTTAAAGCCATTGGAACTTGTACACATAGACCTCTGTGGGCCAACAAGAACACAAAATTTAAAAGGCGAGAGTTATTTTATTTTTCTTATTGATGATTACATAAGAATGCCATGGGTTACATTTCTTAAATAAAAATCTAAATAATTTGAGAAGTTTAAAACTTTCAAAGCCTTAGTTGAAAATGAGATTGATTTAAAAATCAAGTGCTTAAGATCATACAGAGGAGGTGATTTTACCTCTTATAAATTTGAGGAATTCTGTGACAATCATGGAATCAAGAGACATTTTTCAGTACCAAGGACTCCATAACAAAATGGAGTTGTAGAAAAGAATAACAAAACTGTACAAGAAATGGCTAGAACAATGTTGAATGAAGTCAAACTATCATACACCTTTTGGAGAAAAGCAATTAGCATATCAACCTACATTTTGAATACAACACAAATTAGAGTGGGTAACAACGAGACACCTTATGAATTATGGAAATGTAGACCAACTACAATCAAATACTTAAAAGTGTTTGGGAGCAAGTTCTATATAAAGATAAATGAAGATAATTTAGGCAAGTTTGATTCCAGAACAAATGAAGGTATCTTTCTTGGGCATGCATCTAGAAGCAACGCCTACAAATGTGATAAAAAAAGACTGCACAAAGTTGTAGATAGTATTGATGTAAGAGTGGATGAAGCAATACCTCAAAAAGAAAAGTCACAAACAAATGAAGATCCATAGGAAACAGTCTACATAGAACGAGAAAAGGAAGAAGAAAATAAAGAACAAGAAGAAATAGAACGCGAAGATCCAAATACAAGACACCATCCAGATTTGTTCAAAATAATCGTCTAGAAAATCAGATTCTTGGTGATATAGATACACGAGTTCAAACTAGAAGAATATTGAACTTTTATTTGCTATCTAAAATAGAGCCCAAGAATTTTGCACAAGCTAGTGAAGAAAAGCATTCAGTTAATGTTATGAAAGAAGAACTAAATCATATCAAGAAGAATGTGACATGGGAACTTGTGCCCAGACCAAAAGACAAGAATGTGATTGACACCAAATGGGTCTTCATAAACAAATTGGATGAATATGGACGAATAGTAAGAAATATATCAAGATTGGTCTGTAAAGGGCATGCTTAAGTTGATGGTATTGACTTTGAAGAAACCTTTTCACTAGTTGCAAGATTAGAAGCAATCAAAATGTTTTTGACATTTGTGTGTTTCAAGAAATTCAAATTCCATCAAATTGATGTCAATTCAGCCTTTCTAAATGAAAATTTAGAAGAAACATATATTGAACAACCAAAAGGATTTCAATTTTTAGACAACAAAGATCATGTATGTAGTTTGAAGAAATCACTCTATGGACTAAAGCACGCTCCCATAGCTTGGCATTGAAGACTTTAAAAATACCTACAACAACAAGATTTCAAAAGAGGAGCTATAGAAAAAAATATTTACGTCAAAATAGACAAGGAAAATATGTTAATCACTATGGTTTATGTGGATGATATCATATTTGGAAGTAATGTGAATATAATGAGCCAAAAGTTTTTGGAAGAAATGCAAAAAGAATTTGAGATGTCTATGCTTGGAGAATTGTCATTCTTTCTAGGATTGCAGATTTCTCAATCCAACAAAGGCATATTAATTTCTCAGACCAAATATATCAAGGAAGTGTTGAAGAAATTTGGAATTGGAGACTATGCATCTATCATTACACCCATGATCACAAGATGTAAGTTGAGAAAAGATGATGAATTTACAGAAGCAAATAAAAAATGTACATGTCAATGATTGTCAACCTACTATATGTGATAGCATCAAGTGAAAACATCATGCAAGTAGTAATATTGGTTGCAAGATTTCAATCTGCACCGAATGAGACACATGTGCAAGTAGTAAAAAGTATATTCAAATATATGAAGGACACATTGGACTTTGGCTTGTGGTATTCAAGAAGTAAGGACTTCACTCTAACAACATACACAGATGCAGATTGGGAAGGAAGTGTTGATGACAAGAAAATTACCAATGGAGGAGCATTCTTTCTATACAACTGTCTAGTATCATGGTTGAGAAAGAAACAAACTTCAATATCTTTATCCACAACATAAGTCGAATATATTGCAACAACAACATGTTACACAAAAGTTCTCTAGATGAATCAGACACTGAAGGATATCAAGGTAGAATATGATCAACTAATCTCAATCATCCATGACAACACAGGTGAAATCAACATTTCAAATAATTATGTTATGCACTCAAAGAGGAAGCATATTCCCATTAAGTACCACTTCCTAAGAGAACAAGTAGCCGAGCAAAGTGTTAAGTTGGAATACATTGCCACCAAAGAATATGTTGAAAATATTTTTACTAAACCGCTTCTTAGAGACACATTTGAATATCTCAGATAGAAGATGGGAGTGATATCCCTCTCATCTCGTTAGTAAAGGAAAACACAAGTTCATGGGTGACATCCCTTTGCCATTGATGTCAAAGGGGGAGAAATTGCAGACATAGGAAGAATGATAGAGACATGGAGAGTTGCAGATAGGGGGAGCATTACCGAATGGACTAAGGGTTTCCATCAATGAAAAAGGGGGAGATTGTTGTAAATATCATTGTCACTGATGTTAAAGACAGGGGGAGACTACATATGTCGAAGATAAAGATTGCAAAGTAGAGATTGTTGGAAATATTTTTTTTGGAATTTTTGATGCTCAGTTTGGATACCCTATCTTTGAAGGCATTTTAACTTTGAATACCTAGCTTAAATGGGAGCATAGGATATATGGTTGGAAAATTTATTTCAAGAAATTTGCAACGGTATATGGCATTCCCTCTAACTCCATAGGAATGAGGAGATATGAAAGTTTCTATTAGGTCAGCCTAGATAGAAAGTATAGGTTGACCCCATAAGTGAACACAAAAACACTATAAATACAGGATAGATGTGCGCACTTGAAGAGTATCCAAGGAAGTACATGTGCACAAAATAGATATGAGTTGCACACGAGGAGCTGTGGAGTATTATTAAGGTGTAAAGGTGTGGATGATAAGTTTTCTTGGAGTTTTAAGGGTGCACTATGAAGGACTAATCTCTATGATGCTGCAAAGTGCGTTGTTTTGAGGATGTGATGTTGCAGTCTAGAATTATATTTTTGGAATAATTCTATGAGGTTCACTAGGGAATGAATGCTAAATATAATTAGGGTTTGAAGTTATGTCTGGGGTATGAAGCAAGGAAAGGCGATGGAGCATGAAATTTAAGGGTATGATGATGTTGTGAAATGCATGAAGTATGAAGCATGCAAGTGAAATCAAAAGTACTATGTGTATAAATATCTTAGATTGGTGCCTATATAGGTCTTACTGAGTTGGTGCTGAGTCGAGGAGATTGGTGTATCCAGTAGGTTGGTTTCTACACAATATCTTGCTGAGTTGGTGCTTAACTGAAGAGATTGGTGTCTATAGTAGGTTGGTGTCTACACAATATCTTTCTGATTTGGTGATCAATTGAAGAGATTGGTGTCTCTAGTAGGTTGGTGCCTACAAATATTTATAAAGATAATTTTTTGTGGTTTTCTCCCAGAAGGGTTTCAAAATTAAAATATGTGTACTGTGATATGACTTTACATGCATTTACTATTTTAAAGCTAATGAATGATTGGTGAATGCTCTTTTAAAGAAAAAAGTATCTTATACTTATTCACCTCCCCCTCTCAGTATAAGCATAAGTTCAATATCACTTTGGGAAGACTCTTTGTTTACTATAATTATATAATTTCAATGATCCATAAAAAAATACAATATACAATTTGTAGATCACGTTGACACAGATGAATTTATTTATCTATAGCAAGTGCCAATTCACATGGTAATTGACTGTATAGGATATATTCACTACCCAATGTAGGAATCCACTCAAGATACCATCACCAAATTAGGCTATGAAACAACAAGGGAAAACACTGCCATGAAAGATTCACTTTAGCGTCAACCTACCACAATATTGTTGAACCTTTATGTAACAATACATCCACTTTCAATCCTCTAATACCTATGCCAACACTTGATCCACCACTTCCCAACTTCCTCTTATCCTCATTCAATCTCAAGGTTGGAAAATCTTTTTGCTTCTATAGCTCAAAGAATTCATTTATTTATCCAATGGATAAGGCATGAAGGTTTACATGACAAAGTGTAGGGATTGGGAAAATTATTAGATAGTGTTGCAAATCCTTGAAGTTCAAATAGCCAAAGCAAATGATCAACAAATATGGTAAGTTGCGTTCTCTCATAGCTTGAGATGGTTAGATCAGAGGTTACTCTATGACAACTTTGCACTCTATGATAATTAGATAAGGTAACACAATGTATGTGGACATAATTTCAGCATATAGATAGAAGAGTGAAACATGCCTATAACATAATTGAGGACATTAGATGCTGAATTGAGGGTCCGACTTTTCTTTTTATAGGGAAATATGATGAGTAAGGGGTAAGGACAAAGAACTATTCAAGATAAGAAAAATCCAAGAGATGAAGGAATCATGTGAATAGTGAAAAATATAATATCCACACTTAAAGACACAAAGATGAATATTTGGATTGTTCCACTAATTCAAAAGGATATACCATGGATTATTTTTTTCACATATGTTGAAATAATGTAACTG
>ML783225.1:507323-518351 GCA_009831015.1 Picea engelmannii | reverse complement strand
GCTTTAAAAGTGGTTGGTTAAGGTTACCTTTGTAGATTTCTTCTTTTTCAACCTCTAGGAAATTTACAGAGTGCTAACAGCACCTTCAAAGTTCCTTACTCAAATCCTTAAACAAGCTTCTCTGTTCATGAGCATTTTCCACATTTCGTCTCTTTTGCATTGTAGAAAATTTTTCTTCTTTTGTTAAGCATTTTGCAAACACTAAAGGGGATGTAGAACAAAGGACCCACCAACTTATGCATAGATAAAGATAAGGTATTTTCCCACACATTAAATAAAGAAGAAGAGCACAAGATTAAGAAGGTAGAATCCTAACTTACATATGATTTGGCCACTTGGAGGGTTGGCACATGTACCATCCAATTAATCAAACATTTCCATGTGGTAGTCTGAAGAAATAAAAAAGTATTTTAATTCTATATAATTTGAAACTCTGGGAGAGAATGTAGGGGAATTGAAACTACCTCTTGGGAAACAATTGGGTGGTCATTATCCTTTTGCATACCCATGAGCAACAAGAATAAAATGGAGGTCAAAAAAGGAAAACATGTTCTACCAAACTTGGTTGGTTTGTTGGTAAGTAGTTCATACCGAAAAAAGTACGAAGGAAATTTGAGTTTCACCCATTGGTCGATTTGATACCGATTTGCAAAGTGTGCAGTGATGGAGAGAATAATATCAACTGATATTGCTTGACTAGTTTGTGGGAGAATTTTGCAATTAACGAGCTCCCCATTTTCACTGCATTTTATATTCACTAAGCTTTTTGTATTTCATTGGATATTGTAGTAGTTCCAACACATTTAATAAAATAACCATAACAAGATATCCGTTTCTAAGATGGTGTTCTTCCCATGCAAGGTTTTCTCCAGGATATCTCTTGTGTTAACTACACATGTGATTAAATGTTTATTTTAGTGGAGCATTGGACTTGTAAAATAAATCACATACACAATTAATGTGCCACAAGTTGTTGTAGATAGCATTATATAGTTTTTATATTTTTTGCATTTAAAAAGATGTGTTGATGAATCATTAAGGTCACATGCCCATGATTATATAACATGCTGGTATCAAAGAGTAGTTCCTAACCTTAAGAGGGGGACTTACATGTGAATGTTGAAAATATTGATATTGCTACAGGAAGGTGGAGAGTTAGTTCCCTTAAACCCTGAAATTGATACTAATGAGGAAGAAAACCAAATCAAGACTAGACTATGGGTGATTAAATAGAGACCAATGCGACTGAGCATAGGAAAACCCATTTGAAGAACTAGATGGTTCAAATGGTCGCACATATGTTTCATATGGCCTAGGGAGTAACTTATATGAACCATGGTATCATTGACTTTGTTTCCACTTTGGTGCTAGAGAAAAAGAAGAAAACGAAGCTTCAAGAGACAAGCTCTAGTTTAAAAAAATACAATAGAGATGAGAAAACACCTAAGATGGAGAAACCAGTGAAGGAGACAGGGGAATGGAACTAGACTTAAGCACCATCCAAAGCAGAGGAAATGATTGAATTCAATCCATATGCAAATGAAATAGATTCGTAGAATTTGAATTAATGGTTGCGATAACTAGCAGTTTATTTTAATGTGCATGAGGTCAGTGGAGAACATATAATTTGTTTTGTTCATCTGAAGTTAGAAGGTCAAGCTTTGACATGGTGGGAAAGTGATACCATTTCTAAGACAAGAAAACAAACCTCTAGTGAAAAATGGGGAAGTGTTTAAGAACATCATTAAGTCACGGTTCTATCCTATTTTTTATGGGGAGGAACAAAAGATAAGATGGATTTACCTTGGACATAGACAATGATCTTGATAGTGGAGGAAGTCAACAATGGGTTTACAAAGAGAGAACAATCCAATTAGGGATATCTCTTAAGATTCTTGAAGTTCTTATCAAATACTAGGGAGCCTTGCATAGCCACTTTATGAGACAAATAATTCATTTCAAACCTAAAATCATTGATAAGGCTTGTGTTCATGCACACCACCTTGATGAAAATAAGAAGAAATGACAATTTAGTGGGACAAAATAGATAGAGTTGCAAGAACACCCAAAAGGTGGAAAGAAAAAGGGGAAAGGTAAAGGAAAGAATATTGTTGTAGTTGCAACAAAAAATGAGAACCCTAATAAGCATTGTGAACAATGTAATGCCGATGACCACATGGAGGAGAGTTGTTGGAAAATACATCCCGAGTTGAGATTGAATTGTTCCAAACAACAACACAAGAAGACTTCACTAGATATAAAGGGAGATTAGAGGGTGGACATTAGCTCCGCCATTGAAGGTAAGGTGACTTGTACTTTGGTTAAAAGAGAGGTAACTATGAGTAATATTAATAGAAAGGAGGAAATAGAGATGATTAAACTCCTTTACATTAAGAATTAGTTAAAACAAACTAAGATAGATTACTTGTTTGACCCTAGATCACACTCAAATTTGATTTTAGCCTAATTGATTGAGAAGCTTGGATTGGAGGTGCATGTCCATCCTCATCATATCCATTGGGATGGGTGAGACAATATATGGAATTGAGAGTCACAAAAAAATGTACCTTTAGATTTTCTATTAGTGCAAACTTCATTGATGAGGTAGAAGTAGATGTAATTCCATTTGATGTTTATGGAGTAAATTTTTTGAGTTCTTATCTCTATATTAGGGATGTTGTCTTTGAAAGAAGATATAAATAATACATACTTGTGAAATATGGGAAGTCGTATGTTGTCTATGCGCATAAGAGAAAATCAAATCTCTCATTAATAAGTGCACACCAGGGTAGGAGGCTAATCAATACAAACATTAAGTTTTTATTGTTGGTTTTGAGAGAAGCGAAGAAACAAGGAGAAGGTAACATAGAGATCACTACATCCCTAGAGGGATGTGAAAACAAGTAGAAGCATCAATTGGAACAAATGATAGAGTCCTACAAGGAAGTGTTTCAAGAACCTAAAGGTTTTCCACTGAAGAGGGAAGTTGAACATGAGATGCAATTGTTTTCAATATCTCCATTAACCAACATTAGGTTATATAAATAATTCATTTAAAAGTCAGATGAAGTAAATAAACAATTGCAACAATTGTTAGAGTAGGGAGTCATAAATCTTAGTACTGCACCTTGTGCGTCACCCATCATCATAGAGCCCAAGAAGGATGAAATTTGGAGGATATGCATTGGCTACATAGTTTTGAACAAGGTGACCATCAAGCACATATATCCTTTTTCAAGTATCGATGAATTGTTGGATTAGCTGTAAAAAATTAAGTCCTTCACAAAGTTGGGTCTCAAATCAGGTTATCACCAAGTGAGAGTCAAATAAGAAGACACTTTGAAGACAACATTCAGGACAAGGTAGGATTTGTATGAATGGTTAGTTATGCCTTTTTTTTTGTGTAACACACCTACATCTTTTTTGTCTTTGATGAATGATGTGCTATGTCCATTTATAGATTCTTTTTTAATTGTATATTTGGATGAAAAACTAATCTTCAATTCTACTTGTAAAGATCACATCTCACATTTAAAATTGGTACTGAAAATACTTATGAAAGACCAGTTGATTGCTACTTTCAAGAAGTGAGTTTGTAAAGGATTCCTTGGTGTACATTAGACATGTAATTGGTGGAGGGGAGATAAAGGTTGGTCCAATGGAGATTGAAGCCATCAATAGGTGTCCTACATCTTACTAGTGTGACATAGGTAATAAGTTTCATGGGAGTAGCACAATACTTGAGGAAGTTTGTTTCATCATTTTATGCAATAGTTGCACCATTGCATGCCATAACAATTGAATGGAAGAGTTTTCATTCGAGAAAGAAACATGAGAGGAATTTTGAAGAGATAAAGAGAAGAATCAATGATATACTAGTGTTGGCCATGCCTAGTTTACAATAACCTTTTGAGATTGAAATTGATGCAAGTGGGTATGCTATGGGGGCACTCCTTATGAAAGGTGAAATACCAATTTACTACCATTCAGAGCTATTCCATGGAGAAGTGTTGAAATACCTTATATATAACAAGGATATCTTTTCCATAGTGAAATGAATGACAACGATGCCCTAAAGGAAGGGAAAATTCCGATCTGTCACTGAACCCACGTGGATGAACAAATCAGTTTGTTAGTGCACTTTCATTTTTAACAAGCTCCATTGTTTGCATGTTCACAACTTATTTTATTGGTTATATGGTGTGCACCACTTAAATGATATAAACAATTGAATGTCATTTGGATAGCGTGCATCCAATAAAAGCAAGTGTAAACATATTTTTATTATGGCATATAAAAACAAAAGAATATTTTGAAAGTTTGATAGCCTCAAAGCTAATTTGTAACTTGAAATTAAAGTGTTGATAAGAGTAAAGTGAAATACTCTATCAACTATTTTTTCACGAGGCTATAAGAGGGTCAAGGCCAAGCCCCTATCGTACTCTTTTGCAGTGTGTGCAATGTCTCTTGTGCATGGTATTATTCAGGGTCAAGGCCAAGACCCTATAGAACTCTTTTGCAGTGTGTGCAATGTATCTTGTGCATGGTATTATTTATTTGATCCTGTGGATTTGATAATTACTCCATCATGACAAAATTGGTAAATTTATTCATTGATTTTGATAAATTGAATGGAACCAATAACTATAAGACTTGGAGTCGTCACATGAAAAACACCTTGGTTTATAATGAGTCGTGAAAAGATGTATGTAATGGTGATAAACCTCCCACAAAGCCTATTGATGCTAGAGAATTGATAAGATGGGAATTAAAAGATGAAAATGCACTCATACTTTTAAAGTCTTCTGGCACAGATGAAATATTTGTCCACATAGAAAATGCAACCAATGCTTGGAATGCATGGAAAATATTCAAAAACATGTTTGATACTCAACTTGAATCAAAATGACTTGATCTCCACACAAAGCTTCTTAAAAAAATTTTTAGTTGAAGGAGGAGATGTTACAGATTACATCTCTCATTTAAAAATATACAACTTGAAATAGTCAAATGTGGGTTTGCTGATGTGGAAGAAAATTTTATGACCTCCATATTGATAAATGGTTTTCCACCCTCTTATAAATTTTTTTCCTGGAAACTTTACAACTCGCAGTAAAACTAGAAAAACAAACTTTTTCCTTTCTAAGTGATCTATTGGTACAACATGATAAAACATTTGGTAAAAAGAAGACCTCTAGAGAAGATATTCTCTTTACCAACTCAAACAGAGATGAAATCTCCATAGGAAGATGAACCTATAATGAAAGTAATAGAGGAAGAGACACCCACAATGAAAGTACAAGAGGAAGGGGAAGAGACACATACAATGAAAATTCTAGAGGAAGAGGAATATTTAATAATCAAGAAAATGGTCATGGTCATAGTAGAAGCCAAGGAAGAGGGAATAACAATCAAAATCAACAATATTTTAGGAGATCCTAAGATTCTCCTAACAATAGAATAGGAAAAAAATGCAGATATAACACAAGTAAAGTGTAAAATATGTCTTCACATTGGAGAAGAAGATTGTAGAACAAGGAATGAAAATTTGCCCCAACATAAGAAATTTTTTAACTCCAAATCACATTCTAAGTCCAATAATTCCACTTCAACTCAATATGCAGATAACAAAGATGATGATTATGACTATGTGTTGACAACCAATCACTGGTTGGATTTAGCAAACTTAGTTTCCATCAAAAAACACATAATAAAGGATTTTGAAGATGATTGGATACTTGATACAGGGGCTACACAACATATGTTCTACATAAAAGATTATTTTTGGACATATCACGACATGGAACTCGATCCAATATATTTTGCAGATGACACAACCCATACTCCTCAAGGAAAAGGATCGGTCCAATTCTTTTTACCTGGAATTGGAAAAGTGTTAATTTATAATGTTTGGTGTGTTCCATATTTTAAGAGAATTTATTGTCCTTGGTCCTCATTAGACAAGGAGATCATCAAATCATTATGGAATATGGATTGATCAAGTCAACTCAGTAAATAACAACTTCAATACAATGATGAATGGTTATGAATATGCAAAAAATTTGAGGATACAAGGCATAGTCATTCCTTGCAACCAAGACCTTGCAACATCAGTGGACTTATCCTCTAACTCATTAAGACTATGAAATTATATATTTGGCCATTTGAACTTTGAAATTATAAGTAAACTTAAATCATAGGAGATGATTAAAGGGTTTCCTACCTTAAAAAAGGAAATGTCTAGTGTGAAGCATGTATAATTGGAAAACAATAGAGAGATCCCTTTTACCAAAGTACATGGTGAACAAACAAATGTTTGCAATTAATCCGTAGTGACATTTGTGGTTATATGGAATCTTCTTTTGGTGGATGAAAATACTTCATTCTTTTCATTGATGATTGTACAAATATGATTTGGGTATATTTTATGAAGAACAAATCAAAATCCTTTGACAAATTCATACAAATTCAATGCTTAGTTGAAAATGCTACCAAAGAGAAGTTTTCCACGCTTAGAACAAATAATGTGGGAGAATTCACTTCTAATGAATTCAATGATTATTGCAAGAGAAATGGAATTAAAAGGCAGTTTAAAAACTCTTATACTCCACATAAAAATGGAGTCACATGAAGAATGAACAAAACTTTAATGGGAATGTCAAGATCTATGCTTCATTTCAAGGGGTTAAGCACAAAATATTGGGCCGAAGTAGTTCATACAACTGTCTATCTAAGGAATCAATCACCCACATCATCCTTAGATGGAATTGCTCCATATGAAGCTTGGTATGGAACAAATCCTTCAGTAAATCATCTTATCTTTTTTGGCTCCACTTTTTATGCCTTAGTTCCTAAAGAAAAAATGACTAAGTTGGAAAATCGTAGTATGAAATGCATGCTTCTTGGTTATTCAGATGAAAAGAAAGGATACTGGTTATTCTCTAATGGAAAATTCATTATAAGTCGAGATGTTTTCTTTGATGAAACTAAAATTCAAGATATAGAACAAATTGAGAATATCCCAAGCCATTTGAAAAAAAGGGTAACTCGAGGAAAAACAATTCATCAAGACCAACACGCTTGGATTGAAAAAGACTCAACCCCCAACATGAATGTTTGAGAGTTAGATAACTTTGCCTTCGATGATGAATATTCAACACATGAAAGAACAAGTGCAGTAACTTCACCATAGGGAAAACCCAATAGACTGAAATGGTTCACACAACTATTTAAATATGTTCACCTAGATGAGTAAGACAAAACATGAACTAGAAATTCTACTTCATCTCACTCAAATTTTTTCTTAGTAACTCATGATTCCATTGAACTAGTAAATTTTGCAGAAGCAATGAAGCAAAAAGAATGGAAACAAGCCATGGTAGATGAATATGAATCAATAATTGACAATGGAACATGGAAACTTGTTGATTGTCCAACAAATGTTAAACCCATCGACTGCAAATGGGCTTACAGAATCAAGTATAAACAAAATGGTGAAGTTGATAAGTATAAATAAAGACTTGTGGCATAAGGATTTGCTAAAAAAGAAGGCATATATTATGAAGAAAATTTTGCACCAACAACAAAGTGGAACACCATCATAATGGTGAGAAATCTGGCTGCACAACATGGTTGGACACTTCATCAAGTTGATGTCAAAAGTGACTTTTTTAATGGTGATTTGAAAGAAGAAGTATATATGACTCAACCCCCAGTATTTTAAGTTAAAGGGAAAGAGAACAAAATGTGCAAACTTATTAAAGATTTACATGGTTTAAAACGAGCACCCAGAGCATGGTATGCCAAAATAGATGAATACCTTAAGCATTATGGTTTTCATCTCAATGAGTTTGATGATACATTATATTTCAGGATGCAAGGATAGAACTTGGTGATAATTGTTCTATATGTTGATGATTTAATCATTACAGAAAGTCATGAAGTCCATATCTAACAGGTAAAGCAAGAACTTCACAAAGGATTCAAAATGATTGACTTAGGGCCGCTTCGATACTATCTTGGAGTGGAAGTTTCTCAACATACTCATCATATCTTCCTTAGTCAAACCAAGTATGAAAAATAATTGTTGAAGAAGTTTTGCATTGAGGATTGCAAACCCTCTCTTACACCTATGGAGAAAAACTTAAAACTTTAAAAATTTGAAGGGGGAGAATTGGTGAACAACACCAGATATAGACAGTTAATTGGAAGCCTCATTTACTTGACAAATAATCGCCTAGATTTTTCATATGTAGTCAATATTATTTTCAGATTTATGCAGGAACCAAGAGAAAGTCATTGGAATGCAGGAACAAAGGATCCTCAAGTACATTTAGGGTACAAAGGATTATGGTCTACTTTGATAAGAAGAATGAGAACTTCACACTTGTTGGCTATTCAAATGCAGATTTTACAGGTGATATTGATGTCTGAACATCAAATTCAAGTTATTTGATGAATATGGGTTCAACAAAAATATATTGGAGTTGTAAAAAACATGCTACAATGACGAATTTTTCAGCAGAGGCAAAATACATTTAATCTTGGGAAGCATCATGTGAAATTGTCTGGCTACATAGGATTTTACAGGACGTTGGCACTATTCAACAAACACCAACCATTTTATGGATTGACAATCAATCAACAATAAATATGGCTAAAAATCCAATATTTAATTCCAAGACTAATCATGTTGACACCAAGTATCATTTCATAATAACACTCATCAACAATGACGTCATCAAGCCACAATATTGTCCATCTAAAGATCAAAATTCAGATATGTTTACCAAGCCTCTTGTTAGAACAAAGTTCACTAAGTTTAGATATGAACTTGGTATTTGTAAATATGAACTTTCAGATTAAAGGGGGGAATGTTAGCCTCATAATCCTAAAGTTCTATAGTTTTAGTATTTTCCTGGTTTAAATATTTTAGAAATTAGTTTAGTCCTACTTTGCTAAGATAATGACACCTATCTTCTATGTAAATGACACCTATCATACTCATGTGATTATGTGATTGGTTGTTCTCCTAGAATCTAGTTTAGAGTTGAGCTATATAAACTATCTCTTTCTTCAAGTGAGGTTAAGGAGTTTTTTTAGTCCTCACCCCTCTTTGTAATCTTTCTTTTGATATTAATAAAATTACGTGTTTGAGGAAACTTGATGAAATTTATCACAACAGAGGCTCAATGCTAAAGCCAAAAACCACAAATGTAGGGAGAGTCTTTATATGGAAGGTTTAGAAAAAAACCTGACATCTAGCACCAATTTGACTTAGATTTGATTCTAAATTTGAAATGAGTTGAAATTGAAATAGTATATCAACAAGAAGAGAGTGATTTTTTTTTTTTAAAGATGACATATCCTATTATCTCATCACTCAACTAGTGATGGAAGATCCTCTTGATTCATGTATGCAGCTAGATTTTCCAGAACAAATCTACAATAGATATATAGATCTACAATATTATACTTCATATCGATATATGGTTCAAAAATGTAGATCATATCCCCCACAAAAATAATAATGAAGCCTAGATCTAGTGTATGGTAAAGTGATTTCATTCCATTTTGGCCATCATAAATTTACTTTACATGACAAAATTCATAGAAACAAGTTATCAAATTGACTACGTTTTTCTTCTTCACATGTGGGAGTTCTATTTTCCAAAATATATTTAAAAAAACAATGGCCAATTAAATAAACAAAAGGAGAACTATGAGTTTGTCTTTTCCATTGCATATTCAAATAGTTGTATATCTACATTTTGTTGGTGCATGCAACTTGGTTTCTCTTTCATAGAGCTACGATATCAAACATCCCATGAAACATTACCACGATGTTATCTTGCCCTTAATTTCATGGATCACTACCATGGATCTACCGATCCCTTAAGACAATAAGAGTTTTAATAGCATGTTAATATTATGAAATGAGACACAACATAGGAAGGTGGTGGAAAATGCTTAAGCCATTCTCAACAATTTATTCATCCCAATGATACCAATATATAGTGTATGGATGTAACCATCTCTAGATCTAGATGTTCTCTCACATTGAAAACTCACCAATAGATAACGATGATACCTCATCAAGTGATAAGGACAACAAATCATAAAGAGGTGATCTAGGACTTTGTGATCATATAAGGACTCACAAGCTAACATGTCTTTAGGTAAAGCATGTTTATTTAGCGTGCTTTTGTAAATAACTAAACTGATGGTCGTGATTATGATCTAGACATGAAGTTATTCAATAATTCATCTTCTCCTCAATAGTAATAACACTTGATTTGTGGTTTAGCACCTGATTGGTCCATGATCTCTATTTAAAGAGAATGGAGTGTCAATTTCTCATGATTGATTATTGAGAGATGTTCAATGATCCTATTTTCTTTTTGCATTAATATATTGCCTCAAGTGGCCATGTATGTAGTGGATATGCATTGTTTCCCTCTTCGAGTGTTTTAACCACATTAGCATTGGTGTATTGATATTTGATTTGTGTGTGTGAAGGGTTACCTTAAAGTGTTCAACCTGCATGGATAGACCCTAATTTTTGTACATGGTATTAGAGATGCCATGAAAATTGGCTCCCGTTGTTGATCGAGGCCCTAAACTCGTTACATTACATGTAACAACAAACATTTGGATTCTACTATTTTTGAGCATTTGGGCCAAGTGAACTGCTCCAGTACATTCATAGTTCCATTTTTTCATTTGGAAGCCCTTTTTGTTTTATCGATTTTTTTTTTTTTCCCTAGATATGATCATTATCTTATATTCAAAGGTATACGGTTTTGGTTTCAAGTTAAAAAAAATATTTTTACATTGTTTTTAATATATCATTTCAACTATTTTTTGTTTGTATTATTGATTGCTTCCTTTCCAATTTGTGTATGCTCTTTTCCTTATGGATTTGTGTGATATCAACTAATCATAAATAGAGAGGAAAAGTGTTTTCTGATATGTGTATTCTCTTTTGCTAGCGCGATCTTGACAAATCAGAAACAAGGAGAAACATTT
>ML783225.1:458220-472904 GCA_009831015.1 Picea engelmannii | reverse complement strand
GTTGGAATTTTTCGTGTTGCTATTGGAGGTCGTTGTGGTGATTCAAGTGGGAAGAAGGATCAGAGGGCAGCAGCTAATTTGAACAGAAGAGTATCTGTGCAGAGAATGGGGATGGTGCTCAGAGCTTGAAAAACAGAAGAACAGACAGAGCAACCAAGTGGAGCAGAACAGTGATAAAGTCATGTATGCCATCATCGAACATCATATCACTGTAATAATTTCAGTTGCAAATATTTACATTTCAGGGTGGTTGGGAGGTGCTAGGGAGGACTCTTGTCCTCAAAGGTTCAGGTGGGTGCTTGAACACAGGGAGTTGGTGCTCCCTTCTAGTTGGTGCTAGAGAAACCAAGGAGTGGGTGCTTCCTTCTAGTGGGTGCTAGAGAAAACAGAGGGTTGGTGCTCTCAACAAGTTGCAGCTTGCAAAACTGAGGTTGTAGCCTCATTATGAGTGGGTGCTCATATGTATGATACTGTAAAGATTGTAACTATTACTTATCATATATAAAGAAAAAGAGGTTTTTACCCTGTATGGGTTTCCTTAGGAAATATATGTCTCTGTGTATCTCATATATGTGACTGATGCTGAATGTGCCATTGTTTATTTCCCTACATTATTGTGATCATCATTTAGTGTCTCAGCAAAGAGTTTTAAAAGAAGTATAATTGTTTAAGCACGGTGACAACTGATTCACCCCCCCTCTCAGTTGTCCAACAGAGTGTCCCTGTAATTTTCTTTGTAGACCTTCCTATCCCCTTTGATTGTTTCTGCATAGATTTTTGGATACGTTTCTTGTTATGTTGTTTTGGAGCTTTCTCCCTTTTTTTTCTGATTGTATCTAAGTCCGGACTTGTCATGATGAGGTTTTTGACTACTGATAATGTCATTCAAAACTTTTGAGCTGTTCTGCATATTTTTCTTCTGAAGATCCTTTCTTAATGTGACAATTTATGCTTCTAAATTTTCAATGACACTGTCTCTTCCTTCTAGCTGTTCTTTGAGTGCTTCTTCAATTATTTTATCTTCTTCAATTTGAACCTTCAAATTTGTGATCATTTGTTCTAGTTCATGAGTGTCTTCTTTCTTTTCTAGTTCCGCTTGTAGTTTCTTGTTTTTATTCTTTTCTCTTCTGATAAGTTCTATGGCACACACAAATTCTTCTCGGTAGTCAAATTCTGCCTCTTCATTTTCTTCTCTGGCCTCTTCATATTCTTCTTCGAATTCTTCTTGATCAGAGTCTTATACTGCCATGAATATAACTCTTTTTGTCTCACTATCACTGACTTCATCTGATGATGAGATGTCTTCTTTGGTGCATAAGATTTTCTTGAAAAATTTCTTTGTGGTTCTTTTGCCTTTATATGTTTGTTTGCTATTTGAGTAACCTTCATCATTTCTCTTTTTCTTATGAGGAAATTTGTTAGCAAAATGACCAATACCATCACAATCAAAACAAATCAAATGAATCTTACCTTTATAATTTTCGTTGGTTCCCTAGTTCAATCTTCTGACAAAGTTGGCCACTTCTTCATCATCTTCTAAGACATCACTGTTGTTTCTATGTTCTTTTTCTTTTTGCTTTCCCTTTTTCTTTGACCTTTTGGATGTTTTGAAGGTTGCTTCTTTTATATCTAGATTTTCCTGTTCAGTTCTCATTTCATATGCTGTGAAGATTCCATGTAGTTCGTCCATGCTTATTGATTTTAGATATGCTCTTTCTTCTAGTGTTGATATCTTAGGGTCAAATCTCATAGGAAGTATCTTAGTACCTTTTGAACAATTAAAGATTCTTTGATTTCTTCTCCCAATCCCAAGATTGAATTTACTATTTCATTGACTCGTAAAAAGTAAGCTGCAATGTTCTCGTCTTCCTTCATCTTTAGTTGTTCAAAATGACCTCTGTAAGTTTGAAGATTTGCTTCTTTGACTTTTGAATCTCCTTAATAAATATTTCGAAGTTTGTTCCAAATCTCTTTAGTGGATTTACAATGTGAAACTTTGGTGAATATCGATTCTCCAAGATCATTCATAATTGCATTTGTGGCTTTGGAATTATTCTGACCGAGTTTCATAGCTTTTTCATTTGTCGACGGAACTGCTGGTGCTGTGTATCCATCTACAATTGATTGCCAAATTTCAAATCCCTGTGCCTGTATATATGTCTTCATCCTTATGCTCCAAAAGGCATACTTCTGTCCATCAAACTGTGGTATTTCATTTTTATACATGTTGTTTCTCTCCATGTTCTACCTTTTAGTGGTTAAACTGATTTCTGAAGGAACCTGCTCTGATACCAATTATTGGATTACTAAGAAGGGGGGGCGGGGGGCGGTGAATCAATAATAGAGAAATCTAATCCTTTTTAACCATGTAATGCAAGTGTTATATCAATTAAGAATTATCATCCAATATATGCAGAGTAAATAAACAATGAACAAATGAAAAATCATACACATATGCAATACAACTAGTTTTTTTACGTGGAAAACCAAAGTGGGAGAAAACCACACAATTCTTTTTCTTATATGTATTAAAGAATTACATTCATTGGAAGCATCAAATTCCTTTGTTTTCTAGCTGCAACTGGAAGGAGGCTCCAACCCCCTAGTTTCTCAGGCTACAACCTGAGGGAAGCTCCAACTCCACAATTCTCTGGCTACAACCAGAAGGAGGCTACAACCCCCTATGTTCTCTGGCTACAACCAGAAGATGGCTATAACCACCTTCCCTTGCCCCTTCCAACCATCCTGATATAGAAGCAAAATGATGGAACCATTGTCACACTATCACTGTGAGATATACTGTTGTAAACCTATACAATAAACTTGCACAAAACAACCTATACCAATAACCTGAACCATGTATCAACCATGCCTCAACCTGTACCTCAACCTGTAATCAACCTGTACCATAAACAAGTGCATCAGCCATGAACCAACATGTACCAAACAACTTGTAATCAAATTGTACAATAAACAAGTGCATCAACCATGCACCGACCTATACCTCAACATGCAAACCTTCCTTAACTTTAACAACAAGAGACTAACATTTTCATCCAACTTTACTTTAGTCTCACATGACTAGTTTTGGATTGGTCAACAACCCTAACTTGAAACAATCCTAACTATCTACATGTAATGAATAAATATATGAAAATAGTACAAAATGTTCTTCAGTGTGTTTTATGCAATTCCTCCAGGTGTCACTACTTGGAACCTCTCAGAAAAGGAGTTATAGCAAAAATGGCATACCTTGTTGAATTTTGGCTTATTCTAGAGAGCGAACTTGTAGAGCGTGCCCCGTACATAATATTTGTTGTATGGATATGAAAATTTTACAAAGAATACTAAAGAATGTACTCTAACCAACACATTTGGTCTTAATGAATTTGGATCCGTTATGAATAATTTATGACGTTTTTACCCGAAACACCTGTTTTAGACTAGTTTCAAGACTAGCCACAAACCCTATTTTCCACGGAGTGTAACTCCAAAAATACAAAGACCCACAAGTTGAAATTCGTACCACAATTACTTGGATATTTTTTCTCAATGGCCTACCAATTTCATGGTCTGAATCATTCTAGAAAAAAAGTTATTGCATAAATGGTGAGATGACCTGTAAATAACATACCTTAGCAAGCATCATCAAAAGAATTTATCCTCCCTTGAATTTCGGCGTTCTTTATTTCACCTTCCCTATGAAATTGGGCTTAGATATCATTTGGTTACCTCGGCCACCTGTAGATATTCAATATACTCAAGTTTTATTAAAATGAGAGAGCCTTTCCTCTTATTTATACTCTCCAAGTAGCTTCCTTAGAAGCATCTTCTAGGCAACTTTGTCCACATAGTCACCTATGTCCAACTTTTCCCAAATTTCCACTTGTCCATGTATTCAATAGCCACTTGAAAATTAACCCATTTTCCTCATTTTAGGGTTAACCTTCTTATAACCACTTTCCATAATTAGAAAGTTCTCCATTTACTTTATTATTTAAATAATCCTATTTGACTTTGTCACTTCACTTTATTATTTAAATAGTCCTCTTTGACTTTGTCACTTCACTTTATTATTCAAATAATCCTCTTTGACTTTGTTACTTCACTTTATTATTTAAATAATTTCTTCTTTGCAAGCACTTCGACTTGTTTGAACTTTTGGGGTTTCAAGCCAATCATATGAGGGTCCTTCAACTTCGTAAGGCCATAACTCTCAAAGCGTGAGGAGTTATGTGACGTTCCACATACCACCGGAAATTGAATGACATGTACTATCCATCTAGAATAGTATTACCTGAAAAAATATCAAAACTCATACCATTATACATCAAACAAACTTGGGTCCATTACCCAAACCTTTGTGGTACAAGAATTCACTACCGTACTTTCTTCAAAGGTTGAAATCAATGACAACCTAATTAATCAACAATCACAACTATTCAAGAAAACCTAAAATGACTTGCGAGTGGTTCCTAAGGTAGCAAAATTTCATTCTTACAAGATGCCTCTGGGTCTTTGGTCCTTAACCTCTTTCCTTATGTCCAAGGAAGAGAAGGTCTTACTAAATTAAAACTAGTTTTAGGTCTTACTCCAAGACCATAAAGGCAAACAATATGCACATGGAAACAAAGCATATGATGTTGTATATGCTAGGATATATAACCTGCAATCTAAAGTACCTTTAGATTCAATGATATATATCCCAAAGTACACAACATTAAATGCTATGTTTCTGTGTGCATATTGATAGCCGACCACAAAATAGTTTCAATTACAATTCCCAATTACACTTTAACTTTTTGCCTTAAAAACTACATCACATTTTTGTACTTTTATATTATTGATATAAATTTAATTATTTAAAATATAATACTTTTATTATTATTTTAAAAATTCTAAAATATAAACACTATTATTTTAATCTATAAAAACATTATGGGTGTGTGCACATAGTTGGTGGACAAAAAAGTGGCAAAGGGGTCAACATGAACACACACTCACAGGAACACATGTGTATTCCTAAGAATGTGCATGGACCACCAGGAAGTGTGCATCACTTCCTTGGCCACTTTGGATGAGGGAACACTTCTTAATTAGTATTGTAGTTAGTGTGGTAGTTAGTTTCAGATATTTTTATTGTAGATAGTATTTCACTTCATCACTTTTCCCTGCAAGCATTTAGTGCGCTTTTAGCAATTACTGTTGTAAGCATTTATTTAGTTGTTGGAACTTCTATTGTAATCAACTAATAACAATAAGGTAAAATCTGCCTTGCTTATAAAATACACTCCTTTCTCACTCAAGGAAATCCGATGGTTATTTTCTATTCTAATTTTTCTCCATTTTCGTGTATGCTATCTAATTTTTGTTCTTCATTGTGCATTTTAGTTTTCTATGTGTTTTCAGATATGAATTGTTGATCAAATAGAACATGTCAAATCCTGGATCCAAGTCAACTTCTTCTTAGCCACGAAATTTAGAAGGGAGGCCATCCAACATTTTTTTTTTCTCACAGCTAGAAGTCCTTCTCGGGACTTCTAGTGCGCCCTCCTCAAGGCTTCCAACATGTTCATTTTTCACCATTCCCCACACCCCCTCTTCAGGGTACCGAGTTCCTTCTCAAGGATCTTAGGAGTTCATTGATTCTCAGCGCAACATCCAATGATAGATTGACATCTGTGGTGAATGAAAATTATGCCACCACGAAGAGAGTCGTGTACAGAGGATTCCACGTCCACTGTCACAACACCAATTCAGTATTTAATGATGGCTCTCCAAGAGATACTCCATTTGCAACAACGCAGAGCTTTGAAACCCATACAAGTTAATACGAACTTCCAATTACTTAAGTTTTCGGGCCAAATGAATGGCAAGAACGTTGACTCTTGTCTTCACAGTCTTCTCACATACTTCCATACATGTCCTAAGATGAAAACATACATGAAGCTTCAGATCATCGATCTACAACTTGAGGAATTGTGCATACATGGTGGGAAAATCAACTAGATAATTATTCCTGGGTCATGGACATACGCAACCCGATTGAGACACAGACACAACACATTATGACGTGGGAAGGATTTTTCTAGGCACTTAGAGACCGATTCTATCCCTAGGGATATCGACAAAACCTCCTTTCCAAATGGTTGCAACTCCGACAACTCACCCACTAGTCAGTACAAAGCTACATAGATTCCTTCTGCAAGTTGCACATTCAGATACACATTTCAGATCTGAAAGAGGTATTGCTTATCAAATTTAATAATGGTTTATTAAATTTTTTTCATCATGAAGTCAATTTGTTTGAGTCTCCTTCCTTGGAAAAGGCTTCTCTTCAGACCTTGGTTGTGAAGTGTAAAGTGGCTCCTCAAATATTCTCTCCCCCAACATGCTATGGTTCTTCTACTGCTAGTCCTTCATAGATTGAGCATTCTTTGGTTTCCCCTGCTTCCCAATTCACACCCAGAAATGCACCCTGGTGTACCTTCCATAATACCAACTCACATGCATATGCTAAATGTCGATAACTTAAAAACATTCACACCAACCAGACTCTATTTGTAGAGGTCGCTCAACCATATTCCCCTAATTATATTGAATTAATCTCTCTCGACAATCCTACCAAAGTGGACCCATCTCTGATCCTAATGAACAGTAATGAACTCAACATCTCTAATATACCCATGTTTACACATAATTGTCAGATTAAGCATGATTTGGATAATCTCATATTGTTGTATATGAGGCTTTGTCACAAAAGCTCTAGGTTTTCTATGTCAAAATTCAAACACTCTACTTGTAACTTAACTTCATAGTCACTACTTATGGATTTTGTGGAAAACATAAGACAATGAAGCACCCTTTTCCATTGTAATGTTGTGAGGAACCAGTGGAACATGGTGTAAACCATGTTTCATGTAACAACCCAATTTGATTTTTATTGATCGTAGTTTGTTAAATTAAATTAAAATTAATTATTAAAATAAATACATTTGAATCTTTTTACTATTTTATTATTTAATGGTAGGTGGGGGAGTTAAGGAGGGGATAAGGTAGTTGGGAATTAAATGAGGTAGGGGGATTCAAGAGAGGAGGATAAGGAAGCGGGGAGAGGACTTGGAAGGGGGTCTTTTATTTTTTTTGGAAATTCTAGAAGAAGGAGGCAAGGACGAAATTTTGGAAGAAGAGGGGAAGGAGGAGGAGATTGGAGGACATATATTTTTTTTGGGGACTTTTACAGGGCATTGTTGTTGCTGGAAATTTTGGGCTCCAGGGCTAGGAAAATGCAAGGATTCCTGGAGCTAGGGAGTTGGAGAGGCTGTTCCTAGTTGGTTGGGAGGTAAATATTCAATTTTGGGCAGTTTGGGCAAGAACAAGAAAAAACAAGCAAGGGGCTAAATCAACCAACCTGCAGGTCGAGGTATGCATTTCACTAGTTGATCTGTTTTTATTATGATGTCTATTACCAATTTATTCCTTGTATAAAGAAAATCCCGAACTAAATTGCAGTCATTACAATAGGAGATATTTTATTTTTGAGGCCTTGAAATAGAAGGCCTTACAAATGGTATCAGAGCCAGATTTCAAAACTGAAACCTAGGGATTACCCACCCTCAACCTAGGAAAACACAATCCTGAACCCATGGACATGCAACCCTGGAACCCTTTTATTTACATCGCTTAAATAAACCAAGAATAACCTAGAAATGACCCTGAAACCCTAAGGAAACTACCTAGAAAAATATTGAAGAAGAGGGTGAGTGCATAAGGGAAAGAGACCTTGCCACACCTCTTCCAGTCCCATGTCCACATGTTCCTTGTTCTACTGTTCCAACACCTATACCTGTAAACATCCTTACCTGCAAAGGACAAAGAGAAAATAATTATAAAGGTTAGATCATTGAAACCACTTAAGATATATATATATATTGGATGCAAAGGAAAACTTGAATTCTCTTGATTGGATCAAAGAACACCTCTCTGTTCCTCTTTATAGGATCAAGGATAGGTTCCTCAAATATAACCTTTGATTTAACATCAATTTGGCAGTTCCCTTACTTGGAAAGACCATATGATCTGCATCTAGACCTTAACAACTCTTCTATGGAAATTTTGATAAAGTACTCCATTTATTTTAGCAAATAAAGAACATGATCCAACAAAATACCAAACATCCAGGATTCAAGTAAATCTTACAATGCATTTAGGAGTGCTTCAAATTCCTTCTAGAATCTTAATGCGTGATTTGGTCCCTTCACACATTTTTTTTTCTTCTTCACAAATTCTCCCTTACAACCAAGTCCACCATGCATCTCGGTCAAAGTTATATCATATGCCAAGTCTATTCAAGCACCAGGTGATAAGGGTTTTAATGGAGAGAAGCATTATATGTGAAAATCGTGTCCAAGCTAGTGCCGAGGCTGAGACCAAGTGCCTAAACCCAATAAGGAGATTTCCCACAAGTTCATCACCAATGAAAATCGTGCCCAATATAACGCCGAGGCCGAGACCAAGTGCCTAAACCCAACAAGGAGAGATCCCATGAGTTCATCACCAATGCAAATCGTGTCCAAGCTAACGTCCAGGTCGATACCAAGTGCTAAGCCACGAGCCAAGAGGAGGAGCCCACAAGGTGTTAGAATATAATGGATGTGCTCATTTTACCATCAACAATATCACTATTGTCAGCCAACCATAGGTCGAAGCCACCCTCCGAGCACCTTAACCTTGATTGAGAATCATTCCGGAAGGAAACCCTAGGATATATAGCCAAACAAAGGGTAGTGCACCTTTCCCAAAGGATAATGCACCAACAAGAGCTGATCAGATAGTCCAAACCCTAACCAAGAGATATTCCAAGCCAAACGTGATCTGCTAGCTGCAACAGTTGCAATGGCAGCTCTCCTCCAAACCTGTGCACAAAACTGAGCATTGCAATGCACAAAAGTGCTGCTCTACAGTTCTGAGACTGCTTGCCAGAATGAAGACTGGCCTCTTGTATTTATAGTAATTCTCGCTAACTTCCTGGGCCGACTTCTCATTCTGGGTATCTGTCTATTCAGTATATATTATTTATTTTGGCCGACTTCTTCTCTTGGAGGCTAATAACCTAATACAAGTTATCTTCTTGAGCCGACATGTCTTCTAGGGTTATTAGCCAACTCATTAGGGTTTTTTCTTGCTTCCCGTAGTATTCTATTCTCGTCAGGTTTACACGTGGAGGTAAATACCTCCCGCAACTACCATAATATCAACACTCCCTCCTAGTTAGGGAGGTATTACAGGTAATGGTCTTGAGCACAAAACATACCATTCACTCGGTAGCATCAACATAGTTGTATAGATTATCTAATGACTAGATCATGAACACCATCATCACCATCATCACCATCAGTGTCATCAACTGCATCATCTCTCGGAACCATACTCTATATGAGTAATCAAACATGATGCTCACTCCATAGAGTGACATAAGAACCATTCTTCTAATCTAGAAGAATAAATGTTTCGAACCATTTTTTGTCTGGGAAATCTCTGTTCATTGATCATCCATCTATCTGATAATCATTTTCAACACTGCTGATAGTATTCAAGTCAATTGGAACAATATCATTCAATAGAAGACAACTGTGTCTATCCATAGTAGTACATAACTAGAATCTAGTGGTATACTACCACACCAAGTATCACACAGATACTTGATCAAACAGTGGAACACATCCACCACAATAGTATACATCTACTGTTTAGAAACATATAGTCTTCATAACAATCATATGATATCAAACTGCACAGAAACAATGTTATGATATAAAATGAATTATCTGGGCCATTATTCCACTCACATCTATGAGATCTTGGAAGAGCATCTTCCCTCAGAAGGTCAAACATCAATGATGAGCTATCTGGACTATTCTTCTCAAGCAAGGAAGAATAATTGTCTTGATTTCTGAGCCTGGACCATTCCCCACCTTGGGCCATTCCTCTGACACTAGACAAAGTGTAACCTGGAGAGAATGAGTATGCCCTAAGGAATGTCTGTCCCTGATTTCTGAACCTAGACCATTCCCCACCCTGGGCCATTCCTCTGACACTAAACAAAGTGCAGCCTAGAGAGAATGAATCTGCCCTAAGGAATGACTGTCTGGACCATTTCCAAAGGAAATGACTATCCTACACCAACCTCCAAAACATACCATTCCCCATGTTAACCACAATGGGAAATCGCTGTCTAGTGAGGCAGGCCAATCTTCTTGAGTAACCCTCAATAAGAGAGACTGCCCTAGACCACTTCCCATGTTAACCACAATGGGAAGTCATTGTCTATGGTATATCAACAATCTGGACCATTTTTCGAACTGGAAAATGTCTTTCCGTCAGAAATCTCAATCCACTTTCCGAACTGGAAAGAAATTGCTCATCCTGGACCATTTTTCAAACTGAAAAATGACTGTCCATCAATCAATAATACATCAGTTCTCCCTCCCAACCTGGGATTCATATCTTCCTTTTTCAATAAGGAAGTCATCTCCATGAGCTCTAGCTTGAGTATGCAAACTCTTTCATCTTGGACAAAAGATTTACCAAAATGTCTGCGTATCTGCTCATTTGTGGAGATATGTATTGGAGAACCACTTTCTCAATTCTGGAATTCATCACGGATAATGTAATGCTTGATTTCAAATGTACTTCAGTTTGGAACACTGGTTTTCACTGAAGGCTTCATGTAGCTCTGATCAATAAAGTATATCATCTTGATACAATATCTTTGTTATAGAAAATCTTCACCACGCTTCTACTGTGCACTGGAGGTTCTCCACCAAGTTATCTTCTTCCATCTGCATACAAGGGTCTCTTTCTGGTATGCTTCAAAGTCTTGAGGTTGTTCTTCATACACTCTTTTTTCAATTGCTCTAGAGAACATTCTTTGCATTCATCTGATGTAGAATTCCAACCCATGGATATTGTGGATGATATAATGACTCATGTAGAGGTATATCTAGTTTATTGGAACAAGTAATCATCATAGTCTTCTCCCTCCATCTGGGAGAACCTCTAGTTATGGATCTTGCAATGTTTGCATATATACACTATTATTCATCACAACTTTCAGTTCCTCTGCTTGATTGCTTTTATTGAGTTCATATCAGGTTGGTAATCTTGTGATTCTTAATACAGTGACTGGTTGTTCTGGCTTCTCTTTCTTTCTTGGAATATTCATGTTCTTCTTGATGTTTTTCTTTATCTCTTGGGTCCATGGAGTTTCTTATAGATTCCATTCCCTAAAGATTTCACTTCTTCCTTTCATTATAGAATCATGGATGTGGATGGACAACCAGGGATACTTTAAGGCTTCTTTTCGAAGAAGACTTCTTCTGAGGTTGAATTGAACACGCACTATATTTCATGGCTGCTACCATGGATATATATACTTCATCATCTTCAATGGATCATAGGATTAGCTCCCTCCTAATCCTTGATTCATGTATGAGTGCACATAATCGGCTCCCTTCGTCTAACAGAGTCCACGCTTCCGTATTCATCCTTATTGTCTTCTGCAATATATAATCGGCTCCGTCCGTCTAACAGAGTCCATGCTTCCATTTTATTGTATTTTTCAAAACGTCATAAGTCTTTCTCCAATTTCCTCTTGATTGCTGACTTCTTTCTATCTTTGCTTCTTCTAAATCTCTTCATGATTGATTTTGATTTCTCTTATCTTGTAATATCTTCCACATGATTTGCTTGATGTATTTCATCCTTTCATGTGTATTATCTAACTTGTATAATGATAGAAATCCTTATCTTGTTGTTCTTCCATAGGTATAGTTCTTCTTGGAACACATTATCTTCCAAGAGATAGATATACAAGATATGTACAGAGACGATGCAAACAATATATGTACAAGAACTAAGAAGAGTATTGTTACCTTCAGAAGAAGAAGTCTCTTTCATCCTGCTTAGTCTTCTTTGTAGGTTCCTTTTCTTCGGCAACTGATGCTTCGTGTTTCTCCTTCCTTTTCTTTAGCTCGGGACACTGATTCTTGTAGTGACCATACTTTCGACAGTTGAAGCATTGTATTTATGAAATGGCTTTCTCTTGATTTGGCTTCCTCCTTGAACCAAGCTTCCTTTTGTTCCTGAAATTATTGAATCTTGTTGTGAAGGCTTGATCATCATACTTCTTTTGGGGTTTCTCTTTTGCACTGATCCTGGATTCTTCTTGAGCACATCAAGTCCAAAGTTCTTCAAATGTAGGATACTCCTTTCTTGTAATCATGCTTGCGGAAAATGCATCCCACGTCTTGGGAAGAACATTGAGTACTATGTTTACCAATTCCTTCTTTGAAATGATCTCTTCAATGGCTTGTAGTTGATCTCTTAACTGGGATATCCTCACAAAGTATGATTTTATGCTATCATCATCATTCATCTTCATGTCACAGAGCTCATTCTTTAGACTCATTATTTGTCCAATGTTTCTGACTGAGAAGAGGTTTTTTAGGGCATCGTACATCTTCTTCGATGAGTCAAGATGGGAGATGTAGGGTATAAAGTGGTTTTTTATAGAGTCCACTATGATACTCATGGCATTGATGTCACCGTATTTGAACTTCTCCATAACTGCAACGTCCTGCGGTTCCTTCTCTTTTCCTTCTTCAAACTCTGGTTCCACGATCTTTCCTTTCACGATATCCAACACTTTATTCTTGGCAAGGATGAGGTCAATCCTTGTCTTCCATGCTCTGAAGTTATAAGCTCCATCTAACTTTTTTTCTGACTTCATAGAGTAGGTCATGGCTTCTTTGACTTGGTCAACCCTAGATTCGACCAAAAACTCAAACTTGACGTCTTGGCTTGCCGAGAGTACTAGGAGATGTGTTAGGCTAAGGCGCATTGATCTATCCAGAAATTAGGTCAATCCCTTCACTTAAGGTGCCTCAATGAGAGGATTAGGGTTTCTGCAACTGCACCTGCTAGTAACCCTAGCTGCAGTGCTTTGGTGACTACTCCTTCTAGAAACCCTAGCGATAGTTCTTCA
The DNA here is from genome assembly GCA_009831015.1 of Picea engelmannii. NCBI lineage: Eukaryota > Viridiplantae > Streptophyta > Pinopsida > Pinales > Pinaceae > Picea > Picea engelmannii. The sequence continues at coordinate 459,859 of ML783225.1, read as the reverse complement.
ACGAGCTTAATATCCTTATGGCTATGTTTTCTTCCAGCGGTTAGACTGAATGAAGTAGGTGTGGGCCCATAACCTGTTAGAATATAATGGATGTGCTCATTTTACCATCGACAATATCATTATTGTCACCCAACCATAGGTCGAAGCCACCCTCCGAGCACCTTAACCTTGAATGAGAATCATTCCGGAAGAAAAACCTAGGCTAGATAGCCAAACAAAGGGTAGTGCACCTTTCCCCAAGGATAGCGCACCAACAAGAGCTGATCAGATAGTCCAAACCCTAACCAAGAGATAGTCCAACCAAACATGATCTTCTAGCTGCAACAACTGCAATGGCACCTCTCCTCCAAACCTGCGCACAAAACTGGGCACTGCAGTGCGCACAAGTGCTGCTCTGCAATTCTGAGACTGCCTGCGAGAATGAAGACTAGCCTCTTGTATTTATAGTAATTCTGACTAACTGCCTGGGCCGACTTCTCATTCTGGGTATCTGTCTATTCAATATATATTATTTCTTCTGGATGACTTCTTCTCTTGGAGGCTAATAACCTAATACAAGTTATCTTCTTGAGCTAACATGTCTTCTAGGGTTATTATCCAACTCATTAGGGTTTCTTCTTGCTTCCCAGATTATTTTATTCTTGTCAATTTTACACGTGAAGGCATCCATGGCCCGACTGCCATGGTCCAACCCACAAGCCATGAGGAGGGACGAGCACACGGGTCCAACCCTCAAGACCACATACAAGTCAAAGCTCAGTGCACCAAGTGCCAATCCCACGAGCCACGAGGAGGGATGAGCCCACGAGTAATTCAAATTACAAGACCAATCACCATGACCAAAGGCAAAGCACTTATTACCAAGTCACAAGGAAACAACGCTAAGGCGCCAAGGGAGAGTCGTGGGTGGACTGTTGTGTACAACAAGTGAAGAGCCAAACAATTGAAACCCCGATCTCTGATCCTGCAAAGGTCTCCAACAAACGTGCCTTACCATCACGCCCTATCAAGCACCAAACAAATGTTTTATAGGTAAGAGATGACAAACAAACAAAAATATGGAACATGTGTTGGAAAAAATCTGAGTTCACTATTCTGTTATTCACATACAAACACTACAAGAAGCGAGAGTTAAGACTAGCACCAGGCGCCAAGGAGTAATCCCATGATGAACATAAATCCATTGCACAACGCGTTAGACCAACACACACAGAGTGACCGCCTAATAGAGAAGGAGAAAAGAGGATGAGGCCGCTCATGTTGGCCATGGCTATGCCTTTAGGTGGCTAGCCATGGATCCATGGGCCATGCTCAAACCTGCGTAGAGGAGAGACCCTAAGTGTGAAAACAAAAAGAATGATGAGACAAATGAGCCTGAGATGTGCGACCTAGGATTTTGGAGTTAGTATTATTGCGAGAAGGGCGAGGAGAGAGGCATGCTGGCCTCATGTAAGGCCCCGTGCCCTCATTTTGATGATGCATGGTTTATTTTTATATATATTTTTATAAAGTTGTTTTAAATTTTTTATTTTATTTATTTAAATCTTTTTTTTTTAATTTTAAATTATTAGTGGGATGTGGGATATTTATTTATTTAAATTTATCAAAATAGTTTAATTAAGTTATATTGATTTTTTTT
>ML783225.1:411570-427594 GCA_009831015.1 Picea engelmannii | reverse complement strand
GGAAAGTAGAAGGAGATGAAGACCTTAGAGCGATGATTTGAGATAATTAGAGTGAGCAAATTTTTTATGCCCCACCCCTAGAAAGGGTATTTACGGGTCGAGTGTTTTACACATTTCCCACCGTGTATCCTATGAAACCTGGAGTCATTGGAGAACGGTGTTAGCTCACGCTCCCCTAGATGTGTGATGATGACTTCCAGTTGCCTGGTGGGGAAGCTTGGTAAAGAGAGTTGACACTTCCACTTATGGGTTCTGTATGGAGTTAGGTCAATATAGTTGACGCTCCAAGATAGTCCAACAAAGGAAGGATAGGGAAGGAATATGGAAGTAGGTTAGGGAGGAAGGATGACTAGAAGTAGTTGAGAGTATGTGGAGTTTCCACCTTATAGTATAATTTATTTTTTTCCTCTTGTTTATATATATTTGATTAAATGAACTACAATTATCTAAGTGAATGTTGCTTGTGCTAAATTATTATAATTGAAGGGTTTTTGCACAAATTTTAAGAAATTTACTATTATTTATGAAATGAATGACATTGCTGATTAGATTGGATGCATACAAGAATTACTTTAGGTGTGATAATTATTGTCATTAGTACATGTGCGAGTCTTGTATGTGCTAGCTACACATGCATGTCTTGCACATGTACACTAGTATGTATAAGTGTTTTAAATTGATGATCTTGTTTATTTGATATGGATGTATGGATCATGTATCATTACCCTTGTATTGTAAATTACTCTAACTTCACGATGAAGTTTATTGAAGAGTGGGTGTATGTAACAACCCAATTTTATTTTTATTGATCGTAGTTTGTTATATCAAATTAAAATTAATTATTAAAATAAATACATTTGAATATTTTTACTATTTTATTATTTAATGGTAGGTGAGGGAGTTAATGAGGGGATAAGGAAGTTGGGGATTAAATGAGGGAGGGGGATTCGAGAGAGGAGGATAAGGAAGAGGGGAGAGGACTTGGAAGGGGGTCTTGTTTTTTGGGGGAATTTTGGAAGGAGGAAAGGAGAAAATTTTGGAAGAAGAGGGGAATGATCCAGGTGGATATTGGTGGCCACCCACCTATTCCAACTGGCTCCTCTTGTCCATTTTTAGTTCAATACATTCTTCTGTACTTATTTGTAATTGTGGATTCTACACTTCTGGGGCTGTTTTAAGCCCTACACATATTCCAGGTGGATACTGGTGGCCTCTCACATAATCCAACTGGATTATTTTGTATGTTTTCATGTCATCACATCTTGCTGTACTTCCAAGGCCGTTTTGGAGCCCTAAACAATGTTTTTTTGGCTCACCACAATCGAAATGTAGACGAAGTCAGATTTCGATGGCGTAATGTGTAGTTATCTAAAATACCTTTCCAATGGGCTATCACGCACCTAAAATGGAGGCCGTACATGCAAAATTTACCACCCTAGGAAGTTGAGGTACCAACTTACCCATAGGGGCCCACATGAATTTTGGTGTTTCACCTCCTAGGGTTAGGTTTTTGGTTGTCTAGGGTTTTGGCATTCATGAGTAATATCAAAAAGGCCTCTGGAGCCTCATTGTAATCATTCTGCTTAGACGGATGCACATAGCGGCCACATCTTTTCTCATAGATAACTACCGCCATTCGAGCAAGTGTTTCAGTTCTGTAGTTTTATAGTTTCAACCTATTTCATTTATTCGATAGAATATATTGTTCAATGGATATATGTGTTGTTCTTCATATCTCTATGTTTATTGTATTCATTCTATTAATTAGTTCATTTCTCTCCTAAATCTGGATTAGGGAGGAAGGAGGATATTGGAGGAAAAAGATTGTTTTGGGGGAATTTTACAGGGCACTACTATTGCTAGAAATTTTGGGCTCCAGGGCCAGTAAACCATAAGGATTCCTAGATCTAGGGAGCTAGAGAGACTGTTCCTAGCTGGCTGGGAAGTAAATATTCAATTTTGGGTAGTTTGGGTAATAACAAGAACAAACGAGCGAGGGGCTAAATCAACCAACCTGCAGATCGAGGTATTTATTTTATGTTGTTGATTGCAGCTTCATGAGACATCCTCCATATCGTTCTCCTCTGGACTGAGTTTTTATGAAGTCTGGTCTCTTTATTTATACTCCTCTATATTGAGTTGATTCAACTTGATATGGTCTCCTGCCTTATACTCCTATGGACTCAATTGAGTCGTCTTGAGATGGTACTCCAAATGGTTCTCCTGTGGACTCAGTTGAGAGATATGTTGAGTATGACTTCCCTGTGGCTGAGCATAGGTGGACATGTCCCTAGTGGCTGAGCACTAGTGGACACATGAGATCCTTGCTATATTGTCTGAGAATAAAATTTACTTGTAACCCTAATTTGTGATGTAAAGGGTACAAGTCGGCCCCACCATATGTAAAAAATAATTAATATTTGTGTAATGATTAATTATATTATTGAGTTATTGAGGTCAACCCTATTTTTCCAATAGACACACCTTTTGATGTGTTAAGTCTTGTATAAATAAAGGTGAATCCCCATTGAGGATTACACACACTCTCACTTGTCATTTGGAAATTTCAGCAAGTGCATGTACGACTAAAGTGCACACCTCGCTTGGGCGCTAGGTTCTAGGTTTTGGTAAGCACCCTCTTGTGTGTTAGGTCTATGGTGTGGGGGATATTCTATTGAGAATATAACAAAGGATTGTTGGGTTTTTACCCTTGTTTGAGAAGGGTTTTCCTAGGATACTTCTTGTGTTCTTGTGCATGGTTATTATTCTTGTGATCTTGGTTATTACAACACTTGTGTATGGTGTTGCTGCATTTGTTTATGGTTCAAGTACATGCTAAATGAAATAAACCTCATGCTTGAGCCAATCATATTAAAATTCAACATGGTATCAGAGAAGAGTTCTTAAATAACCATTGCACAATTTTTCAAGCCAACCGTCACCTCCCAGTTGCAGAAAAGTATGACCCTCTAGGGTTTCCAGAAAAAGTACAACCCGCCCTTTGTTTTCTTGTTTCAACACCTTCCACTGAAATTTTGGGGAGAATTTTTCCATAGGAGTGTACAGACTCCTTCAAAACACCTCTAGATACTCTCAGATTTAAAATCATATAAATTTTTATTTTTGGCCCTAGGGTTTCTAGGGTTTCTACAGGAATTTCAGTTTTAGGGTTTCTACAGCCCTTTGAAGTATTTTTCAAGATTACCAGTGTTCTTCTGACTTTCAAGGATTATTTTTGGTAGTCATAAGTACAAAGAAACCTAGGGTTTCTAACCTATCCTATCCGTTAGGTTTGCTAGCCTAATTTCTAAGGGTTTGTGGAAGAATCTGCAAGCCATGAGGAACATAACTTTAGTGGAAGATAGGCTTGATGGATCAAGAAACTTCAGTTCTTGGAAATGAAGACTACGGATTACCCTGGAAGATGATGACCTATTAACTGTGATACAAAAGACTCTACCAGAAACAACTACCGATGAAGAGAAGGAAGAGTGAAAGGAAGATGACGTCAAAGCAAGGAAGATAATCATCTATTCAGTAAGAGATCATCTCCTACCTCGTATTTCCAACTTGAAGACAATTTATGAGATGTATGATGCATCGAATAATATGTTTGAGAGTACCAACACCCTCAGATCCCTTACATTGAAGAGTCAGATTCAACATATCAAGATGACAAAATATGACATTGTTTCTACCTTCTTCATGAAGATTTCAGAGATCAGAGATCAGTTGGGTTCTATTGGAGAAACCATATAAGACAGAGAGCTTGTCTTGACTACTCTCAATTCTCTACCAATACATTGGGAACCATTTCTTCAAAGTATCAATGGTAGAGCATATGTACCTATGTTTGATAGTCTATGGACAAACTACACCCAGGAAGAAACCAGATTTATATTAAGAGGAGTGCAAGATTCCCCTCATGATGACAATCATGCTCTTTATTTCTATACAAAGAAAGGAAAAATAATAAATAGAAGAAGTTTCAAAAAATCATTCAAAGACAAGAAGACTTCATCAACTTCAGGTCATGAACACAGAAAAGATAAATCAAATATTCAGTGTTTCAGATCTGACAAGTATGGACACATTACGAGAGATTGTCCTACTAGAAAGAAAGGAAGACAACTTGCCTCCACTGCTGATGTTGATACAAAACCAACTCAGAGAAATGAAGACATAAAATATGAAGCATTCTTCTTTTGAAGAACTCACATATGAATTCTACCCGAGTGACTGGTGTTCGAGAAAACAACTTGTAGAAATTTATTGTACAACCAATCCAAGCCCTGTTATATGATATTATCAGCTTGAGTGAGCTATGGCATAAGAGACTTGCTCATATACATTATAGATCCCTTCCTGATCTAGGGAAGATGATAACATTCCTTCCAGAGATACATGTTCAACATGATGGTGTTTGCAAAGGTTGTGCTCTTGGAAATAATGTCAAGAGGTCCTTCTTGAGTAGTGACAACATATCCAAGGGGATATTGGACCTTATGCATTCATATGTGTGGGGACCCATGACTGTTTCTTCCTTGAACATATATTTGTACTATGTTCTCTTCATTGATGATCACTCTCGGAAGACGTGGATTTATTTATTGAAGACCAAGGATGGAGTCCTTGCGAGATTTTAAGAATTTAAAGCTCAGGTTGAGAACCTGACCAAGAAGAGGATCAAGGTGCTGAGATAAGATAATGGAGGAGAGTACACCTCCAGGGATTTCAGTGATTTCTGTATTGAGGCAGGGATAAAGAGGGACTACACCGTTCCTTATAACCCTCAACAAAATGGGGTTGTAGAGAGGAAGAATAAAACCATCATTGAGGCAACCAAAGAGATGATACATGATCAAAATCTACCTATTATTCTACGGGCATAAGCATCCATGAAAACAATGTATGTTCAGAATAGGAGTCCTCATCATATTTTGAAGAACATGACTCCCAAAGAAGCTTTTACCAGAGTGAATACTGAGGTTGGACACTTCAGGATATTTGGGTGTCCAGTATATTTTCATGTACCCAAGGAGAAGAGAACCAAGCTAGACCCTTCAAGAAAAAAGGGTACATTTGTAGGGTACAGTGAATATTCAAATTCATACCAGATCTACATCCTTGGTCAGAGACAGATTGAGGTGAGAAGAGATGTCATCTTTGAGGAAGACATAGCCTTTCTAAGATCCATATAATATTAGATGGATATTGATAGCGATACAATACCTTCTCCCCCTTCAATAGTTCAGAGGGAGATAATTATTGATCCAGTTGATCTAGTAGATCCATTTGATGTTCCCAGAGACATTGGAGTAGGCCATAAAAGGCCTTCCTGAGCTTGACAGAATCTGCAGGAGGCAGAGGGACATGCAACTCCTCGAGGTACATTCTGAGAGAGTAAGAGACCACATAGATTTTTGAGCTATGTTTCAACCATGAGACACATCATTGATACTGAACCTTCTTGTCATGGAGAAGCAACAGGTCAATAGGTATGACAAGATGTCATGACATAAGAGTATTAGTCCATCATGAATAATGATGTGTGGGATATTGTTCCGAGACCATAAGGGAAGTCTGTAGTGACTTCCAAGTGGATCTATAAGATCAAGCATGCAGTTGATGGAAGTGTCGAGAAGTACAAAGCGAGATTTGTGGCTAGAGGATTCTCTCAGGTAGAGGGAATTGATTATGAGGAGACATTTTCCCCTGTAGCCCGATACACTTCCATCCATACGATCATTTACATAGTTTCATCCATAGGTTGGAGACTACATCAGATGCATGTAAAGACATCCTTTCTCAATGGAGAGATTGAGGAATAAGTTTACATTGAGAAACCAGATGGATTCATGATACATGAGAAGCAATATCATGTATGCAGGTTGAAGAAAGCCATGTATGGACTAAAGTAGGAACCTCATGCTTGGTACGAGAAGATGGATGGATTCCTAATGAGTTTGGGCTTCAACAAGAGTGTTGCTGATCCAAACTTGTATTATCACATTGTTGGTGACGAGTGCCTGATTTTGGTCCTGCACGTTGATGATTTATTCCTCATCGGTTCAGAAAGTCTTATTGGTGAATGCAAGCATGCATTGACTTCTGAATTCGAGATGAAGGACCTGGGTATGATGCACTACTTCTTGGGACTAGAAGTATGGCAGAGGACTAATGATATTTTCTTGAGCCAAGGAAAATATACAGTGGAGATATTGAATAAATTCGGTATGATAGACTGCAATTCCATGCCTAGACCGATGGTGATGCATTTGAATAAAATGATCGAGGATTCTACTAATTTAGGCGAGATTTATCCACATCTTTACCGATAGCTGATTGGATCATTGATGTCTCTGGTTAACACTAGACCTGATATATGCTATGCAGTGAATGTACTTAGTTAGTTCATGAGTTATCTGAGACAGACCCACTGGATAGCAGCGAAGCATGTGTTGAGATATCTACGAGGCATAATTGTATATGGCTTGAGATATGTCTTCGGTGTATACATGAGATTGCAGGGATATGTCGATGCAAATTAGGTAGGGAGTGCGGTGGACCGGAAGAGCACATACGGTTGTTGTTTTACCTTGGGATCTGCCATGGTTTCCTGGTGCAGTAGGAAACAAATCTCTGTGGCTTTGAGTATCGCAGAAGCAGAGTACGTAGCATTATGCATGGAAGTCCATGAAGCAGTATGGATTCGTAAGCTCCTTGCATATTATTTGGTTATGAGATGGATTCCACCGTTATTCATTGTGATAACCAGAGTTGTGTGAAGCTCTCAGAGAATCCAGTGCTTCATGATAAATCGAAACACATTGAGATCAAATACAATTATATCATAGATATGGTGCAGAGGAAATCAGTACACGTACAATACCTTTCTAGACATGATCAAGCTGCAAATGTTTTCACCAAACCGCTTGCTAGGACAAAGTTTGATTACTTCCATGAGAGACTTGTCCTGATGGAGAATGCCTCCCTAACTGAGAGGGAGTGTTCTTGACTGTAGTTTCATGAGACATCCTCCAGACTGTTCTCCTCTGGACTGAGTTGAGACATCTGTGTGGGGAAGCCCAAGTGTTGGGTGTGCGTCAGACTCTGGATTGAGTTGTTATGACATGTGGTCTCTTTCTTTGTACTCCTCTGGACTGAGTTGAGTCAACTTGAGATGGTCTCCTTCCTTATACTCCTATGGAATCAGTTGAGTTGGCTTGAGATGGTACTCCAGATGGTTCTCCTATGGAATTAGTTGAGATATCTGTTGAGTATGACGTCCCTGTCGCTGAGCAGAGGTGGAGATGTCCCTAGTGGATGAGCACTAGTGGACGTGTGAGATCCTTGCTATATTGTCTGAGAGTAAGATTTACTTGTAACCCTAATTTTTGATGTAAAGGGTACAAGTCGGCCCCACCATATGTGATTCAAGATAATTAATATTTCTGTAACGATTAATTATATTATTGAGTTATTGAGGTCGGCCTTATTATGCCAATAGACACACCTTTTGCTGTGTCAAGTCTTGTATAAATAAAGGTGAATCCCCATAGAGGATTGCACACACTCTCACTTTCCATTTGGAAATTTCAGCAAGTGCATGTACGAGTGAAGTGCACACCACTCTTGGGGGATAGGTTCTAGGTTTTGGTAAGCACCCTCTTATGTGCTAGGTCTATGGTGTGGGGGATCTTCTCTATGGTGTGGGGGATCTTCTCTTGAGAATATAGAAAAACATTGTTGGGTTTTTCCCATTGTTTGAGAAGGGTTTTCCCATGACATTTCTTGTGTTCTTGTGCATGGTTATTCTTCTTGTGATCTTGGTTATTGCAACACTTGTGTATGGTGTTTTTGCATTTGTTTATGGTTCAAGTACATGCTAAATGAAATAAACCTCATGCTTGAGCCAATCATTTTAAAATTAAACATTTTACTAGTTGATATGTTGTTATTATGCTATCTATTACCAGTTTATTCCTTGTATAAAGAAAATCCCAAACCAAATTTCAGTCATTACAGTAAGAGATATTTTTTTATTGAGACCCTGAAATAAAAGACCTTACATTTCATCACATGTTACTTAGGCTTTTGTATTGAAGAGATGTCATCCTCAACAATCACAAAACTCTAATTCGAAATCATGTCTTAGGAGAGTTGAGTGTTCTCTTCAAATGTGAATGTGCTTTGCAATATGTCATTAATAACATATTTATACAATTTTAGTTTAACATATATAATTTCAAAATAATATTGATAAAATAATTTTCCTTCATATTATGTTTTTAGTTAAATATGTTAAATTCAAAATTAATATAATTGTAATTAAAATGATTAACTAAAAAATATTTTTTCAAATTATAAAAAATTAACATATATAAATTTAATAATTATAACTATCATATTTGTTTTGAAAATCATACTCATATTTTTATTTTAATAATATGGATAATTGTATAAACAATAATAAATAGTTTATATAAATATTAAGTGTTCAACCATAAGTACCTCTCTTTACTTAACTTTCATATCTTCTTCTTAGCTTTTTTATTTTCCATATCACTCTCCTACCTGAGTGCTTTTTTTTTCATGGATATTCAAATTTTAAGCTAACAAATTTGAATGAAGATGAATATAGTACATTGTTGACATGTCAAAATTGTATAAAATAAAACACACTTTCATATCACTTTGTTGAAGTTTGACCTATAACATTGGAAAGCATTAACATAAAACAATTTAATTATAAAAAAACATTAAAATTCACACATATTTAAACTTCAAAATGTGTTCAAAAATGACTATATCATCAAAATAAGTTTTAGCACATTTCTCTAAACTTTAAATATATAATAATTGGAAATTTATTTTTCACTTTAAATATTAATTTTAAATATATAATAATTGAAAATTTATTTTTCACTTTTCTAAATAATTATTAAATGTGTTATGTTTTCAACTAATATAATTAATTTTTTATATTTTTAATTAATAATTTTTAAATCAATATAATTATATAATAATAATAATGTTATTTTAAAACTCTATTGAAAACCATTTGACAAGTATATATACCTTACCCCTTTGAATTTAAACTTTCAAAGAAAAAAATGTTCTTAAACATTTTCACATCATTAAAAACATTATATTAATTTTAAATTTATCATAATAATTATATAAATTTTAAATTAGTTTTCACATTTATACTCTAAGTAAAACAATTATATTAAAACAAATTATTTATATAAAATAATTATATAAAAATAAATTATTTATTCTTTAAATAAAATGATTATATAAAAATAAGGGTATTATGGTATCATTACTCTTGTATTGTAAATTATTCTAACTTCAAGATGAAGTGGATTATGTAACAACCTGATTTGATTTTTATTGATCATAGTTTGTTAAATTAAATTAAAATTAATTATTAAAATAAATACATTTGAATCTTTTTACTATTTTATTATTTAATGGTAGGTGAGGGAGTTAATGAGGGGATAAGACAGTTGGGAATTAAATTAGGGAGGAGGATTCGAGAGAGGATGATAAGGAAGAGGGGAGAGGACTTGGAAGGGGGTCTATTTTTTTTTGGAAATTTTGGAAGAAGAGGGGAAGAAGGAGGAGATTGGAGGAGAGAGATTGTTTTGGGGGACTTTTACAGGGCACTGCTGTTGCTGAAAATTTTGGGCTCCAAGGCCAGGAAACCACAAGGATTCCTGGAGCTAGGGAGTTCGAGAGACTGTTCCTAGCTGGATGAGAGGTAAATATTAAGTTTTGGGCAGTTTGAGAAAGAACAAGAACAAACAAGAAAGGGGCTAAATCAACCAACCTGCAAGTCGAAGTATGTATTTTACTAGTTGATCTGTTATTATTATGTTGTCTATTACTAGTTTATTCTTTGTATAAAGAAAATCCCAAACTAAATTGCAGTAGGAGATATTTTTTTTTTGAGGCTCTGAAATAGAAGACCTTACATTTCATCACATGTTACTTAGGCCTTTGTATTGAAGAGATGTCATCCTCAACAATAAAAAAAACTGTAATTTGAAATCATGTCTTAGGAGAATTGATTGTTCTCTTCAAATGTGAATGTGCTTTGCAAGATGTTATTAATGACATATTTATACAATTTCACTTTAACATGTATAATTTCAAAATAATATTCATACTAATTGTCCTTCATATTATGTTTTTAGTTAAATTAAATTCAAAATTAATATAATTGTCCATTAAATTGATTAATTAAAAATTGTTTTTTCAAATTATAAAAAATTAACACATATAAATTTAATAATTATAACTATCATATTATTTTTGAAAATCATACTCATATTTATATTTTAATAATATGGACATTATATAAACAATAATAAATAGTTTATATAAATATTAAGTGTTCAACCATAAGTACCTCTCTTTACTTAACTTGCATATCTTCTTCTTAGTTTTTTTTATTTTCCATATCACTCTCCTACCTACATGTTTTTTTTTTTTTGTTATAAATATTTATTTATAAATTTTAAGCTAACAAACTTGAGAGTGAAGATGAATATTGTACATTGTTGACATGTCAAAGTTGTATAAAACAAAACACAGTTTCATTCACTTTGTTGAAGTTTAACCTATAACATTGGAAAACATTAACATAAAACAATTTAATTATAAAAAATCATTAAAATTCACATATATTTAAACTCCAAAATGTGTTCAAAGATTACTATATCATCAAAAATAATTTTTAGCACATTCTTCTAAAGTTTAAATATTAATTTTTAATATATAATAATTGAAAATTTATTTTTTACTTTTCTAAGAAATTATTAAATGTATTAGGTTTTCAATTAATATAGTTAAATTTTCATATTTTTAATTAATAATTTTTAAATCAATATAATTATGTAATAATAATAATCTTATTTTAAGGTTCTACTTGAATTTAAACTTTTGACAAATGTTCTTAAACATTTTCAAATCATTAAAAACATTATATTAATTTTAAATTTATCATAATAATTATTTAAATTTTAAATTAATCTTCACATTTATACTCTAAGTAAAATAATTATATTAAAATAAATTATTTATATAAAATAATTATATAAAAATAATTTATTTATGCTTTAAATAAAATGATTATATAAAAATAATGGTATTATGATACATGATTCATACATGATGTATGGATCATGTATCATTACCATTGTATTGTAAATTATTCTAACTTTAAGATGAAGTTTATTGAAGAGTGAGATTATGTAACAACTCAATTTGATTTGGTTTTTATTGATCATAGTTTGTTAAATTAAATTAAAATAAATACATTTGAATATTTTTACTATTTTATTATTTAATGGTAGGTGAGGGAGTTAATGAGGGGATAAGACTTGGAATTAAATTAGGGAGAGGGATTTGAGAGAGGAGGATAAAGAAGAGGGGAGAGGACTAGGAAGGGGGTCTATTGTTTTTTGGAAATTTTGGAAGAAGGAGGGAAGGAAGAAATTTTGGAAGAAGAGGGGAAGAAGGAGGAGATTGGACAAGGGAGATTGTTTTGGGGGACTTTTACAGGGCGCTGTTGTTGCTGAAAATTTTTGGGCTCCAGGGCTAGGAAACCACAAGGATTCCTGGAGCTAGGGAGACGAAGATACTGTAGGTAAATATTCAGTTTTGGGCAGTTTGAGAAAGAACAAGAAAAAACAAGCAAGGGGCTAAATCAACCAATCTGCAGGTCGAAATATGCATTTTACTAGTTAATATGTTTTTATTATGGTGTTTATTACTAGTTTATTCCTTGTATAAAGAAAATGCCAAACTAAATTGCAGTCATTACAGTAGGAGATTTTTTTTTTTTAGGCTTTGAAATAGAAAACCTTACATTTCATCACATGTTACTTAGGCCTTTGTATTGAAGAGATATCTTCCTCAACAATCACAAAACTCTAATTTTAAATCATGTCTTAGGGGAATTGAGTGTTCTCTTCAAATGTGAATGTGATTTGCAAGATGTCATTAATAACATATTTATACAATTTCACTTTAACATATATAATTTCAAAATAATATTGATACTAATTTTCCTTCATGTTATAGTTAAATATGATAAATTCGAAATTAATATAATTGTCCATTAAATTGATTAATTAAAAATTATTTTTTCAAGTTATAAAAAATTAACATATATAAATTTAATAATTATAACTATCATATTATTTTTTTAAATCATACTCATATTTATATTTTAATAATATGGATAATTATATAAACAATAATAAATAGTTTATATGAATATTAAGTCTTCTTTACTTAACTTGCATATCTTCTTCTTAGCTTTTTTATTTTCCATATTACTCTCTTACCTACATGTTTTTTTTCGTCATGAATATTCATTTATAGATTTTAAGCTAACAAATTTGAGTGAAGATGAATATAGTACATTGTTGACATGTCAAATTTGTATAAAACAAAACACAGTTTCATATCACTTTGTTGAAGCTTGATCAATAACATTGGAAAACATTAACATAAAACCATTTAATTATAAAAAATCATTAAAATTGACATATATTTAAACTTCAAAATGTGTCCAAAGATGACTATATCATCTAAATAATTTTTAGCACATTCCTCTAAACTTTAAATATATAATAATTGAAAATTTATTTTTTACTTTTCCAAGTAATTATTAAATGTGTTAGGTTTTCAATTAATATAATTAATTTTTCATATTTTTAATTAATAATTTTTAAATCAATATAATTATATAATAATAATAATAATCTTATTTTAAGATTCTAGTGAAAGCCCTCTTGAATTTAAAAAAAACTCCAAAAAAGAAACGTTCTTAAACAATTTTAAATCATTAAAAACGTTATATTAATTTTAAATTTATCATAATAATTATATAAATTTTAAATTAATCTTCACATTTCACATTTTTTTTTTTAAGTAAATCGGTGGGACCTGTTATATTATCAAAAAGAAAGAGTATACAGTGACTGGAGGTGACGCCAGCTGTCCTGCCTGAGCAGGAAACCAGGACAACTGAGTCACCTGTGCCATGTGCAATTCAGTTATCAAAATATACATTTGCGCGCCCTGCCCAAGGGAAACCAGGGCGACAATGCTAATAAGTTTTCAAAAAAGTGATCATGTCTAACCATAAGGAAACTTGACAAACGAACTAAACCGAAATGACATAAAAAAACCCCTAACCAGAGCCCCTGCGGGACTATTTGCTCGAGCTCGCTCGCTTGTAACCTGCTCGACGCCAACCTGCTGGAATCGAGTACGCCTGCGCACACGTTGGGGACTGCTTCTTCGGAGCGTTCTTCGAGAGTGCTGCAAAGAGCATGTCTATCCTTTGATCCATTCTGGCTAGATGAAAGGCCAGGTCATCCAGCATGCTTCGGAGCTCAAAAACGAGTGGTAAGTGCCAAAGTTCCAAGAAGGTGGCCTGGTCCCGCCCTCCCCTGTGCTAGAGGTTCGCGTGTCGAAGTTCTTTGTTGCACCTGCGCTGGGGTCTCCCGCTGGTCGAGTCGGTGTCCGATCTTCCTCCTCCATCCCTATGGTGTCGCCGGGCATGGCCTCCTCCTCCACGATGCAAGGTGGGAATAGGTCCTCCTCGCTGATTCACATTTCACATTTTTACTCAAGTAAAATAATTATATTAAAATAAATTATTTATATAAAATAATTATATAAAAATAATTTATTTATGCTTTAAAAAAAAATGATTATATAAAAATAAGGATATTATATTACATGATTCATACATGATGTATGGATCATGTATCATTACCATTGTATTGTAAATTATTCTAACTTCAAGATGAAGTTTCTTGAAGAGTGAGATTATGTAACAACCCTATTTGGTTTTTATTGATCATAGTTTGTTAAATTAAATTAAAATTAATTATTAAAATAAATACATTTGAATCTTTTTACTATTTTATTATTTAATGGAAGGTGAGGGAGTTAATCAGGGGATAAGACAGTTGGGAATTAAATTAGGGAGGGGGATTCGAGAGAGGAGGATAAGGAAGAGGGGAGAGGACTAGGAAGGGGGTCTATTTTTTTTTGGAAATTTTGGAAGAAAGAGGGAAGGAAGAAATTTTGGAAGAAGAGGGGAAGAAGGAGGAGATTGGACAAGGGAGATTGTTTTGGGGGATTTTTACAGGGCACTGCTGTTGCTGAAAATTTTGGGCTCCAGGGCTAGGAAACCGCAAGGATTCCTGGAGCTAGGGAGTCGGAGAGACTATAGGTAAATATTCAGTTTTGGAAAGTTTGAGAAAGAACAAGAACAAACAAGGAAGGGGCTAAATCAACCAACTTGCAGGTCAAAATATGTATTTTACTAGTTAATCCGTTTTTATTATGCTGTCTATTACCAGTTTATTCCTTGTATAAAGAAAATGCTGAACTAAATTGCAGTCATTACAGTAGGAGATATTTTTTTTAAGGCTCTGAAATAGAAGACCTTACATTTCATCACATGTTACTTAGGTTTTTGTATTGAGGAGGCGTCATCCTCAACAATCACAAAACTCTAATTTGAAATCATCTCTTAGGAGAATTGAGTGTTCTCTTCAAATGTGAATGTGCTTTGCAAGATGTCATTAATAACATATTTATACAATTTCACTTTAACATATATAATTTCAAAATAATATTGATACTAATTTTCCTTCATGTAATATGTTATAACATGTTACATGTAATATGTTATAACATATTACATGTAACATATTATAACATGTAAGATGATATAACATGTTACATGTAATATGATATAACATGTTACATGTATGGTTTTAGTTAAATATGATAAATTTGAAATTAATATAATTGTCCATTAAATTGATTAATTAAAAATTCTTTTTTCAAATTATAAAAAAATAACATATATAAATTTAATAATTATAACTATCACATTATTTTTGAAAATCATACTCATATTTATATTTTAATAATATGGATAATTATATAAACAACAATAAATAGTTTATATAAATATTAATTATAGCTATCACATTATTTTTGAAAATCATACTCATATTTATATTTTAATAATATGGATAATTATATAAACAATAATAAATAGTTTATATAAATATTAAGTGGTTAACCATAATTATCTCACTTTACTTAACTTGCATATCTTCTTCTTAACTTTTTTATTTTCCATATGACTCTCCTACCTACATGTTTTTTTTTTTTTCATGGATATTCATTTATAAATTTTAAGCTAACAAACTTGACAAACTTGAATGAAGATGAATATGGTACATTGTTGACATGTCAAAGTTGTATAAAACAAAACACATTTTCATATCACTTTGTTGAAGTTTGACCAATAACATTGGAAAACATTAGCATAAAACAATTTAATTATAAAAAATCATTAAAATTGACATATATTTAAACTTCAAAATGTGTTCCAAGATGACTATATAATCAAAATAATGTTTAGCACATTCCTCTAAACTTTAAATAATAATTTTAAATATATAATAATTGAAAATTTATTTTTTACTTTTCTAAGTAATTATTAAATGTGTTAGGTTTTAAATTAATATAATTATTTTTTCATATTTTTAATTAACACTTTTTAAATAAATATGATTATATAATAATAATAATCTTATTTTAAGGTTCTACTCAAAACCCCCTTGAATTTAAATTTAAGAGAAAGAAATGTTCTTAAACATTTTCAAATCATTAAAAACTTTATATTAATTTTAAATTTATCATAATAATTATATAAATTTTAAATTAATCTTCACATTTATAAGTAAAATACTTATATTAAAATACTTATTCCAAAAACTCACCCTAACAAGGGGAGGCCCCCCAAAATCACCCTAGAGATCCTTTATGATTATATGGAATCAGTAGAAAAAAAGAGAGAAGAGAGAGATGCCAAAATCCAAATAGAGTTAGAAACATTAGAAAAAAGGAGTGAAGAAAGAGACGTAAAACTCAAAATAGAGCTAGAGGCAATGATTGATAAAAAAATCAA
>ML783225.1:382440-405680 GCA_009831015.1 Picea engelmannii | reverse complement strand
TATTTCCTTTAATTTTGAGATTATAGGTTATAAAATTCTTTTGTATTTGCTCTATCTTTCTCTAGGATTCACGAGAGATACTACAACCCCAGACTTCACATCCATAAAGAATAACAGGTGTAACAAGAGTCTCAAAGAGGATTTTCTTCTTATCCCAACTCTAAAGTTCAACTGATTTACAATTGTTTTCAAGCCCATAATAAGCTTTCTGTCCCCCAATAATCGTTTTCTCAATTCTATAATTCCAATTAAGCTTGTGGTGAATATCAATTCCAAGATATTTGTATGAAGTCACTTCCTCCAAGTTGTTGCTATCATATACCAAGGTATCATAAGGGATCTTATTAGATTTAATAATCATGACCTTAGTCTTATCAATATTAACAGTCATACCCATATTGGAGCAAAAATCCTTGAGGAGTTTTGTTGGTTTTCAAGATCATCGGGAATCCTTGCCATAAGAACAATATCATCAGCATAAAGAAGAAGATTGATGACTATACCAGTGAGAGTAGGGCCGACACAACCTGCTTTTTCCAAGCATTCTTCTAATAATATGGATAATTATATAAACAATAATAAATAGTTTATATAAATATTAAGTGTTCAACCATAAGTACCTCTCTTTACTTAACTTGCATATCTTCTTCTTAGCTTTTTTATTTTCCATATCACTCTCCTACCTACATGCTTATTTTTGTCATAGATATTCATTTATAAATTTTCAGATAACAAACTTGAGTGAAGATGAATATGGTACATTGTTGACATGTCAAAGTTGTATAAAACAAAACACAGTTTCATATCACTTTGTTGAAGTTTGACCTATAACATTGGAAAACATTAACATAAAACAATTTAATTATAAAAAATCATTAAAATTGACATATATTTAAACTTCAAAATATTACTATATCATCAAAATAATTTTTAGCACATTCCTCTAAACTTTGAATATTAATTTTAAATATATAATAATTGAAAATTTAATTTTTACTTTTCTAAGTAATTATTAAATGTGTTAGGGTTTCAATTAATATAATTGATTTTTCATATTTTTAATTAATAATTTTTAAATCAATATGATTATATAATAACAATAATCTTATTTTAAAGTTCTAAAGCCCCCTTGAATTTAAACTTCTGACCTCCAAGAAAGAAATGTTATTAAACATTTTCAAATCATTAAAAACATTATAATAATTTTAAATTTATCATAATAATTATATAAATTTTAAATTAATCTTCACATTTATACTCTAATTAAAATAAAATAATTATATAAAAATAATTTATTTATGCTTTAAATAAAATGATTACATAAAAATAAGAGTAGTATGACACATGATCCATACATGTATGGATCATGTATCATTACCCTTGTATTGTAAATTATTCTGTAACATCCCGCTCTGGCGCACTGAGCGAACTTATTTTTTGAGGACACTTGCTCGCAAGTGATCCGAATTATTATGCTATTAAAACTTTTGATTTTGATTATGAGGCGTTATGGGTTGATGACATGTTGTTTTACTACATTGACGTAGACAAGTGCTATTGACTCGGTTTTACTGAGTGTGCAGGGTTTTGGACCTTAAGGATGTAGAGGCATCGATGGAACCCCTTGGACTCCAGATCGAGTCAGGGAGTGTGCCAATGGGGTTTGATTGTTTTACTGTGATATTAGTGCATCTGACTGGATGATATGATATGGATATGTTCTGACACGATTTGTTGATGATGCGGGCTGATGATAGCTTTTCGACCAGACTCACATATGGAGTAAAGGGGTCACGCACGACTACCAGAGATGTTGAGGGAGAGGTGTGGACAATAGCCTTGCCACAGCCTACTAGCACTCCCGTCGTGGATCGAACTGCAGGTTAACGATTACCTAGTTCGAAAAGAACCCACGATGCCATGAGGGAAAACTGTGACAGTCGCTCACGATGATTCTAAAGGGGCGCGATAAGGTGGGGGCCTTATTCCTTAGAGGCCCTTAGTCTCCCACAAGTTCACCTGGAGGAGTATTGACTCCAGGGGTTATTGATGTCTACCAAGTCAGTCAAGAKGTGAGTGACACCCTTGGARCATGTGATGCATCCTGAAGGGCACGTCGTGCAAGAAAAATGGAGAGTGACGAGTGGTACCCTTGGAGCACGTAGTGCGTCCTGAAGGRCACATCACRTAAGGGAATATATGAGGYGAGTGGCACCCTTGGAGCACCTAGTGCGTCTTGAAAGGCATGTCGYGTTGTTGATGATAGAGGAATGAACCTAGATGGCCTTAGGATGAATAACGTGTTAAGAAATTTTTAAAACAATTTCCCTAATTAAATGTCGCCCTGTACGAAAATTTAAGGTTTAAGTCTAAACTATGCTAGTGGTAAAATTTTATCTCTCTATAAAAAATATTAACAATAATAATAATAAACATAAAAACCACATAAATAATAATTATGACCTTAGTTAAATCTTGTAACACGAAGGGTAAGAAATTTAATTTATTCATAAAAAAAATAAAAAATCTGCTGGAATAAAATTTAAAAGAAAAAGGGAAATTAATGGTTTTATTATTTTGATAATTTTAAAATATTAATTAATTGAGAAAGGGGAAAAAGGGTTAATTTCCACACTTGCCTTTTTGAGTTCTAATTAGAAAGGGGAAAGAGGGAAAATCTAAAAATTTAGGAAACTAGGAAAAGAGATAAACATAAAAAGGGAAAAAGCGGAAAGTCAAACTTAGAAAAATTATCTACCATTAAGAGCTTTCTAATTTAAACTGAACAAGCAATTTAATAAAAAAAAAAGTTATTAAAATCTGTAAGAGATTTAAGGGACACCTAGGAGTGATTCTAGGAGTAACTCTAGGTGGGTGAGGGAAATAAAGATAATTAATTAATTAAAGAAGTTAATTTATGAGGAAGGAAAGGGATGGGTGACACTTGTACGGAGAGGAATTTTTAGGAAATTAATTATAAAAAGTTAACTAAAAGAGAAATTTTGGAAGGTAAGGAACCACAAAACTCTATTAAATGAAGGGAGGTGATGGAGGTTGGATCATCTTTTGTTTGTGTAACGTTACGCTGCAGAATTATCCACTTGACTGACTTAACTTGTGGGAGTTGGGTTACCCAGCTCGGTGAGGAGTGGTAGCTTGGCCTTGCGAGGCGAGATGGGAGCTAGTCGAAATCTTTGGATAATGAGTGTGTGGCCCCTTTGCGGCTAGGGGGGAAAAGGGGGAGGAAGAGTACCCCTAGCATTGGTTGGGAGGTACTGGTGAAGTCTCGTCGGTCGATAAGCAGGAGTTGCATGGAGCGTGCGGGACGTCACTCAGAGCGGGCGATCAGGCAATGGTACGCTTTCTTTGTTTGTATGGTAAATTGTTTTAGAACTTATGCTTGAATCTGCATTTTTACTTGGGTAAGTGAACTATTTGTCTAGATGGTTTTCTGAAATTTTCTTAGCCTAGCTCGATGATAGATTGACTCCCATGGCTTCATTTCCCTGCACGTCTTCACCACCTTGCTGTGTTGATTTTGACCTTCGTGGTTGTTTAGCCTTCGTCCCTAGCTCACCAGTCCTCGCCTGAGCAGTCGGTCAGGAGCCTGATCTACGATTGTCGCCTTAGCATTAAAAGACCTATGGATCTCAATGCCTTGCTTTCCTGTGCGAGGATGATGAGCGAAGGACGAACCTGCTAGTTGTCTACCCTTGATGTTTGTCCCTGGCTAATTATTGATTCCGCCATCTGGCAATGACCTCTGCGTGTGGATTATCTTGCATCCTGGTTGGTTTTCTCTATGCCTTGACTGATAGAACCCTTGCAATCATTCCATGACTTTTCCCATTGGATCCTTGCGTTCTCTTACCGTTGTTTGTGCTGTATTGGGGTTATAGCATTGGAAGCACGAATTGATTCCCTGTCTGCAAATTTTGGGTATTCTGGCAATGAAAAAAAAAAACCGCAATGGTTTCATGTCTGCCCCTTTTTTTTATTTTTCGTATTCTGGCAATAGAAAAACGAATTTATTTCATGTCCGCATTTCTGTATTGGTGTCCTGGAATGGAAAACGTTTTTGTTTGATTTTCATATTTGCATTATATGTGTATCCTGGCATTGGAAAAACAAAATCATTTCCCCTGTCTGCGCTTTTTTTTATATATAATTGATATCTTGGTAAGGGAAGGGAATTTGGTCATTCTTTTATGTGTTCCATTTAGCATCCGGGCAATGAAAAAGGGAAGTCATGATTTTCCATTTAAAAACGTGTATGAATTTGCTGTGAATGCCCACGGATTGCAAACTAAATGGTGTTGCGTTTATTCTTATGAATGCCCACGAAATGCAAATTACTTAACACTGCGTTTTTCTGGATTACCAACCACGTTTTTGCCCTTCGAAATGTTGACCATTTTGCGATTGATTGCCCATGAATTTTTACTATTTAAATGAATGATAGAGTTGTTGTAAACGCCCACGAATTGATGCTAAAAAGCTTGACTGAATTTGTTGTTGCACGCCCTCGAATTGCTGTTAAAACGGATGACTCTGTCGCTGCCTTAATTGACCATGATTTGGCCTTCAACTGTGACAACGTTTTTCCTTTAACTGGTGTCTATGTTTTGCCGCCGATTGACCACGTCTTGCCATCTAAATTGGAATGCGTTGTTGGGATTGGGCACGAGTTGCCACCACTGTGTACTGCGAGTTGCTACCATTTTATTAATTGCCTTGTACAGTTTTATTAATTGGCTTTATTACAGTTTAATTTCAGTTTTATTACTTGCCTTTATTACAGTTTCATTACAGTTTTATTACCGTTTTATTACAAGTTTTATTAATTTCCTTGTACAGTTTTGTTAATTGCCTTTATTACAGTTTTATTACAGTTTTATTAATTGCCTTTATATCAGTTTCATTACAGTTTTATTACAAGTTTTATTAATTGCCTTGCACAGTTTTATTGCCATTGCTACAACTTTATTACAGTTAATGATATATTAATTGTCTTGCTACAGTTTTATTTATTGCCTTGTCAACATTATATGGATTGTTACTGTTACCTTAATTTCCCTGCCAATGCTTTACTAATGGTTATGTTAATTAAAGCATTAATCGCAATGTCTTTGCTATCTTACTCGTTATGATATTAGTCATGAGAATGGCCTTGTTATTTTGCTATTAATTATTGATAACAGTTATGTCAACTGCCTTGTCATTTTCTATATTAATGGTCAGGTAACAACTATGCTAATTGACTTGTTAATTAATACAATGAAGTTAATAGTTAGCAGTCTCCTTCTCATTATTGATAAGACAGGTAGTATTGTTGGTTCGGTCAATTTAGATAGACTACATGTCGAGATTTAATTGTTCATCAGTGTTATAATGGTAGCTTTCTACCATAAAATCGTTAATGTTGTTAATTAAGTTGGTGGGCTAGTTGGATGGAGATTTGGATTAATATTGAATTGTCCATTTAGACTGTGATTAATGATTAAATAGTTTAGTAAGTATTGACCCAAGTAGAGGTTAAAATCGCTAAATTAAATTGTGGTCAATGATTGAATTGTGATGCATAATTGCCGAATTGTTCATAGCCGATGTTATTTATATCGAATTTGATGATTAAATTGTGATGCAGAATTGCCGAACTGATTCATAATTGATGTTATTGATTGAATTTAATGACTAAGGTATAATGTAGAATGGTCGATTGGATTGTATCTAATTTTAATTTGATGTTGAGTTAAAGATCGATTTATAATTTAGACTTGCTAAATTTAGATGGATAATCTATGCCGAAACAATTTGCAACTTGACATGCCCCGTTAGAATGGAACCCATGTTAAGTTAGAATGTAATCGTGGACCGGTTAGCCTGGGTGATTGGTGGGGTAGGGGACGATCGCGTGGGCTGGCGTCACCCCTTTGTCTTCATCCTCTTGTGTCTCGTCGACCTTTTGTGTGGGGGTAGGTATAGTCTCCCAGTCACTATTCGGTTCCTATCACGTCGAAGTTTCCTAGAGTCCTTAGTCCTGATAGCTTATGTTGCGTCGAGGTTATTGATGCGTCTAACACCTGGGAACGACATGATTCCTGATGCGGGGATCATGGTGTGCCTTGTGGGATAGTGGCGAATGAGACCTTGGCTGGAGTCGGTGCGTTCGGTGTGAGTTGTCGAGTGTTGCAAGTTGTTCGGTGCCTGGGTTGAACGCCTTCAGGCGTTAGGTAGGTGGCCTTGAGGTTCTCGTCTTTCTCGTCTAGGCCGTTGTGTAGGGATGGGGAGGTTTTCCCTCAGCTTGTAGGCATGGTCATGTTCTGTCAGACGGGTAGTCGATCCTCCATGTTATTCTGTGCATGTTTTTCCCAGTCACCCTTATGCCTGTGTGTGGAGTCTTAATTGTTGTTGCCTATTCTACGGGCATGGTGCTCGCCATCAGTTGTGTCATC
This sequence comes from Picea engelmannii, assembly GCA_009831015.1. Classification (NCBI taxonomy): domain Eukaryota; kingdom Viridiplantae; phylum Streptophyta; class Pinopsida; order Pinales; family Pinaceae; genus Picea; species Picea engelmannii. The sequence continues at coordinate 399,225 of ML783225.1, read as the reverse complement.
TAGCTGTAATCATCGTAGTTCTCCTATTATTGTCAACAATTTTTGCACTATTGTTTCGCTTGTAGTCGTAATGAAGGGGAACGCTACATATGGTATCAGAGCGGGGTTCAACCCTGCGACTATGGATCGCCAGGCTTTCCACTGTAGTAAACCCGTGAGTATTAACCCTTGCATTAATTAAAAACCCTAATGTGTCATCGTGGTGATCGCATTTAGAGGGCGCCTCTGAGGTTCACAACATGGTGTCGCGGAAGGAGGTGTGATGCCTCCGGAAGTTCAAGCACCCTCAGAGTCAAACCCCCAAGGGGGAAGAGCAAGTCCTTGGGTTGGATTCGCTTGTAGTAAGGGATGAAGACTGTCTGACAAGGCCTTCCCAAGTAATTTCCAAGGCCTTGATTCACCATTAGTACTAAGTTGAGGTCGGGGCACCTGTACCCATGAGGGTACACAACGCGCCCTAGCTAGTACCATTAGCATCCACCGAGAACTCGAGAGAGTTGAGTTCTTGAGTCCACGAGTGTCGCAGACGGCTGTATCGTCGAGGCACAATTGTACAGAAGGGCGTTGTGCTTCAAACACCGCATTCATGACCTCTAACATGAAGGTCCGCTTGGTGGTCTTCAACTGAAGAGGAGCGCTCTTCTATGGCGGAAGATTCTCCTACCACTTTTGAACATGGCCATCAATGATGTGTCATGGGAACTGATCGTTGACTGGTTCTAGGAGAGGTATCTTCTGAGGAAATTCATTGAGCGTCAACTCCATGAGTTTGATTCCTTGCGACAAGGCAACCGCACGGGGCCTGAGTACGAGGCCCATTTTGGAGCTGCTTCGGTATGCTCCGCACCCAAATTACCGAGAAACTTATGGTCAACCAGTTTGTGTTGGCCTTAGTGTTAGAATTCAACTTCCAGTTCGGTTTCCAGGATTACCAGACCGAAGAAAGTATGTTGGAATGTGGGGATCCACATTTCCAGCGCGACGACCCTGTGGAGAGGATTAGAGCATTCCGATTAGTCGGACCCACTACCAGGGGAGATTTGGGAAAGGTCCATCGGATTCATGCAGCGGTGAATAACCACCAGGAAGATCACCAGTCGACTGCACTCGAGATGTCAGGTACCGTCATTGACCAGACCCTTAGTAATTGATAGATCTTGTTGCTACCGAGAGTTTCATTTCTGGTGCAGCGCTAAAAAGGATTAAGTTAAAGGTAGTCAAACATGATGATTTTAGCTTCGTAGAGATGGCTTCGGGAGCCAAATAGAAGGTTGGAGGAAAGGTTACAGAATGTATCCTTAACCTGGGAGAGTTTGTCACAAAGGCCAACCTGTACATCACGATCTTAGGATCTTATGATGTCGTAATTGGTATGGAATGGTTGGAATCACATGAGGCGATACTCCACTGTAAGATGAAATGGTTGAGCTTGGTCGATGACGAGGGACAGAGACGAGTGATTGTAGGCCAGAACCAGGGAGTTTCCCTGACGTTCATCTCTTCCTTGCAACTTCAGAAGAGCATGCGTAAGGGGTGCAAGCTTTATGCGATCCTTGCGTTAAACGAGAAGGGATTCGTGGAAGATTTAGAACACCTTCTGGTGGTGAGAGAGTTTGCGGACGTGTTTGCGGATGAGTTACCTGCGATGCCGCCGGAGAGGGAATTGGATTTTACGATAGACCTAAAACCGGGGACTGAACCGATAGCAAGAATGCCTTATCAGATGTCGACCCTGGAGTTACAAGAGTTGAAAATGCAACTGAAGGAGTTGCTGGACCTGGGACTGATACGTCCTAGTGTGTCACTGTGGGGTGCAACTGTTATTTTCATATGAAATAAGGATGGATCATGGAGGATCTGCATTGACTACCATCAATTGAGCAAGGCCATGATCAAGAATCAGTATCTGTTGCCGAGAATTGATGATCTGTTCAATCAAATGAAGGGCGCGATGGTGTTCTCAAAGATCGATTTGCGATCAGGGTATCACCAGTTACGGATTAAGGAAGATGATGTCCCTAAGACCGCCTTTAAGATGAGGTTTGGACATTACGAGTTTACTGTTTTACCATTTGGACTAACAAATGCCCCAGGGGTATTTATGAGTTTGATGAATGGGGTGTTCCGCGAGTACTGGGACAAGTTCATCCAAGTATTCATTGACGATATTTTGATTTACTCTTGGACTACAGAAGAGCATGACGATTACTTGTGCTTGGTACTACAGTGTCTACGAGAGCACAAATTATATGGGAAGTTATCCAAATGCTCATTTTATCAATCGAAGATCCACTACTTAGGGCACGTCATCTCTGGTGAAGGTATCATTGTGGATCCAGCAAAGGTCGAGGCTATTATGGAATGGCCTGCACCAACAAATGTCCCAGAAGTGTGTAGCTTCATGGGTTTAGCAGGATACTATCGATGGTTCGTCGAAGGATTTTCAAAGATAGGAAATCCGATCATGGAATTGCAGAAGAAAAACAAGAATTTTGTTTGGACCGAGAAATGCGCGGAAGCATTTTGGAGTCTCAAAGAGTTTTTGACAACAACACCGATACTAAAGGTCCTGGACATGGACGCAGACTTCTTGGTATGCATTGACGCATCCAAGGAAGGCTTAAGTGGAGTCTTGATGCAAGACGGACGAGTGATCGCTTACATTTTGAGGAAACTGAGAAGGCATGAGGAGAACTATGCGACACATGATTTGGAGTTGTTAGCCATCGTATATGCCTTGAAGGTTTGGAGACACTACCTTGTTAGATGAAAATTTGAACTAAAGACTGACCACTGTGGACTACAACACATCTTTACGCAAAGCGACCTGAACGCACGACAACGACGTTGGTCAGAATTGTTTAGCGAGTACGACTTCGAGATTACTTACGTAAAAGGAACAATGAACTGAGTGGTAGACACATTGAGTCAGAGACCGCACATATTTTCGGTGCTGCCTTTCTAGACGATTCTATGTGAAAAGATTCTAACTTTATAACGTGACGATGACTGGTACAAAGAGGTCGAGGGTTTTATCAGACAAAACACAATGATGGTACCACGATTGAAGGATTTTCATTTAATAGTGATGGTTTATTGAGGTTTAAAAATCGGATCTACGTGCCGCCGAACGACGAGTTGAGGATGTTGATCCTGAGAGAGGCTCATAGAGAAGTTTACATGGCTCACCCGGTAGTCATGAAGATGAGGGCATAACTTAAACCCTTATTCTTCTAGAAGGGAATGAAGGCAGACATAGTCAACTATGTGGCCAGATGTCTAGAATGTCAGCAGGTAAAGGCTGAACATAGACACCCAGTAGGATTACTACAACCACACGCTATTCCGGAATCGAAATGGGAGGTTATTTCGATGGATTTTATTGTTGGATTGCCACTGACGGCAAGGAGACATGAATCGATTTTCGTAGTAGTAGACACTCTGATGAAGAGTGCTCACTTTGTTCCTGTGCGTACGATGTATCAGGCACCTGACTTAGCTAGAGTTTTCATCAGTGAGATTGTGAGGCTGCATGGTGTGCCTAAGAGGATTATATCTGATCAAGGATCGGTGTTTATTGGACGATTTTGGATGAGTTTCTAAGAGGCCTTGGGAACCCAACTTAACTTTAGTACTGTGTATCACCCGGAGACTGACAGGCAGACTGAACGAATGAGCCAAACCTTGGAGGACATGTTGCGCATGTACGTGATGGACCAACAAAAGGGTTGGGAAGAATTCTTTCCACGGGTGGAGTTTGCTTACAACAACAGTTACCCAAGCACCATTAAGATGACGCCTTTCGAGTTTCTCTACAGGCGACCGTGTTGGACGCCTTTGAGTTGGGATCGGCTCAAGGATAGGGTCCTGGTGGGCTCAGAAGTGATCCAAGAAATGGAAGAGCAAATGTAAACAATAATACAAAGGATCCAGGAAGCGCAGGATCGACAAAAGAGTTATGTCGATGTGCATTGTGTCGACCATAGTTACGATGTCGCGATCGAGTATTCTTGCGGTTGAAACTGCACAAGAGTTCGATCCAGTTGGAAAAAGGGGCTAAAACTATCTCCTAGGTTCATGGTAACCTACGATATTGTGGAAAAGAGAGGCCTGTGGACTAATGACTAGCCTTGCCTGATTCTTGAGGCGTATGCAGGATATATTTCACATCTCTATTGAGACTTTATGATTAGTGATCCTTCACATGATTTGACTTGAGCACCTTGCAGGTGTCGGATGAGGGTGCGTTCATGGATGAACCGATCCGCATCTTGGATCATCACATTCGACAGTTGCAACGTCGAACAATAGATCAGGTCAAGGTCCAGTGGGACAATTATAGTCCGCACTCGACGACCTGGGAGGACGCATATGATATGGGCCAACAGTTTCCATTTTTTTTTTGATAAATAAACATATGATACTATGATACAATTTATTTCGGCATTTATACTGCGAAACTTCGGGACGAAGTTTAGACTAAGAGGGGGGTGTATGTAACATCCCGCTCTAGCGCACTGAGCGAACTTATTTTTTGAGGACACTTGCTCGCAAGTGATCCAGATTATTATGCTATTAAAACTTTTGATTTTGATTATGAGGCATTATGGGTTGATGACATGTTGTTTTACTACATTGACGTAGACAGGTGCTATTGACTCGGTTTTACTGAGTGTGCAGAGTTTTGGACCTTAAGGATGCAGAGGCATCGATGGAACCCCTTGGACTCCGGATCGAGTCAAAGAGTGTGCCATTGGGGTTTGATTATTTTACTGTGATATTAGTGCATCTGACTGGATGATATGATATGGATATGTTCTGACATGATTTGCTGATGATGCAGGCTGACGATAACTTTCCGACCAGACTCACATATGGAGTAAAGGGGTCACGCACGACTACCAGAGATGTTGAGGGAGAGGTGTGGACAACAACCCTGCCACAGCCTACTAGCACTCCCGTCGTGGCTCGAACTGTAGGTTAACAATTACCTAGTTCGAAAGGACCCACGATGCCATGAGGGCAAACTGGGACAGTCGCTCATGATGATTCTAAGGGGTGCACAATAAGGCGAGGGCCTTATTCCTTAGAGGCCCTTAGTCTCCCACAAGTTCACCTGGCGGAGTATTGACTCCAGGGGTTATTGATGTCTACCAAGTCAGTCAAGAGGCGAGTGGCACCCTTGGAGCACGTGGTGCATCCTGAAGGGCATGTCGCGCAAGAAAAATGGAGAGTGATGAGTGGCACCCTTGGAGCACGTAGTGCRTCCTGAAGGGCACATCGTGCAAGGGAACACATGAGGCGAGTGGCACCCTTGGAGCACCTAGTGCGTCCTGAAGGGCACGCYRCGTTGTTGATGATAGAGGAATGAACCTAGATGGCCTTAGGACGAATAACATGTTAAGAAATTTTTAAAACAATTTCCCTAATTAAATGTCGCCCTRTACGAAAATTTAAGGTTTAAGTCTAAACTATGCTAGTGGTAAAATTTTATCTCTCTATAAAAAAAATTAACAATAATAATAATAAAAATAAAAACCACATAATTAATAATTATGACCTTAGTTAAATCTTGTAACATGAAGGGTAAGAAATTTAATTTATTCATAAAAAAAATAAAATCTGTTGGAATACAATTTAAAAGAAAAAGGGAAATTAATGGTTTTATTATTTTGATAATTTTAAAATATTAATTAATTGAGAAAAGGGAAAAATGGTTAATTTCCACACCTGCCTTTTTGAGTTCTAATTAAAAAGGGGAAAGAGGGAAAATCAAAAAAATTAGGAAACTAGGAAAAGAGGTAAACATAAAAAGGGAAAAAGGGGAAACATAAGGGAAAAAACAGAAAGTCAAACTTAGAAAACGTATCTACCATTAAGAGCTTTCTAATTTAAATTGAACAAGCAATTTAATAAAAATGAAAGTTATTAAAACCTGTAAGAGATTTTGGGGACACCTAGGAGTGATTCTAGGAGTAACTCTAGGTGAGTGAGGGAAATAAAGATAATTAATTAATTAAAGAAATTAATTTATGAGGAAGGAAGGGGATGGGTGACACTTGTACATACAGGAATTTTTAGGAAATTAATTATAAAAACTTAACTAAAAGAGAAATTTTGGAAGGTAAGGAACCACGAAACTCTATATAATGAAGGGAGGTGATGGAGGTTGGATCATCTTTTGTTTGCGTAACGTTACGCTGCAGAATTATCCACTTGACTGACTTAACTTGTGGGAGTTGGGATACCCAGCTCGGTGAGGAGTGGTAGCTCGGCCTTGCGATGCGAGTTGGGAGCTAGTCGAAATCTCTCTATAGTGAGTGTGTGGCCCCTTTGCGGCTCGGGGGGCTAAGGGGGAAGAAGAGTACCCCTAGCATTGGTTGGGAGGTACCAGTGAAGTCTCGTCGATCGAAAAGCGGGAGTTGCACGGAGCGCGTGAGATGTTACTCAAAGTGGACGATCAGGCAACGGTACACTTTCTTCGTTTGTATGGTAAATTGTTTTAGAACTTATGCTTGAATCTGCATTTTTACTTGGGTAAGTGAACTATTTGTCTAGATGGTTTTCTGAAATTTTCTTAGCCTAGCTCGATGATAGATTGACTCCCATGGCTTCATTTCCCCGCACGTCTTTACCACCTTTCTGTGTTGATTGTGACCTTCGTGGTTGTTTAGCCTTCGTCCCTAGCTCACCAGTCCTCGACTGAGCAGTCGGTCAGGAACCTGATCTACGGTCGTCGCCTTAGCATTAAAAGACCTATGGATCTCAACGCCCTGCTTTCCAGTGCGAGGATGATGAGCGAAGGATGAACCTGCTAGCCGTCTACCCTTGATGTTTGTCCCTGGCTGATTGTTGATTCCGCCATCTGGCAATGACCTCTGCGTGTGGATTATCTTACGTCCTGGTTGGTTTTCTCTATGCCTTGACTGATAGAACCCCTGCAATCATTCCATGACTTTTCCCATTGGATCCTTGCGTTCTCTTACTGGTGTCTACGCTGTATTGGGGTTATATCATTGGAAGCGCGAATTGATTCCCTGTCTGCAAATTTTGGGTATTCTGGCAATGAAAAAAAAAAAATTGCACTTTTTTTTTTTCGTATTCTGGCAATGGAAAAACAAATTTATTTCATGTCAACATTTCTGTATTGGTCTCCTGAATGGAAAATGTTTTTGTTTGATTTTCATGTATGCATTATATTTGTATCCTGGCATTGGAAAAACGAAATCATTTCCCCTGTCTGCGTTTTTTTTTTATATAATTGATATCCTAGTAAAGGAAGGGAMTTTGGTCATTCTTGTCTGCGTTTTTTTTTTATATAATTGATATCCTAGTAAAGGAAGGGAATTTGGTCATTCGTGTATGCGTTGCATTTATCATCYGGGCAATGAAAAAGGGAAATCACGATTTTCCATTTAAAAACGTGTATGAATTTGCTGTGAATGCCCACGAATTGCTAACTAAATGGTGTTGCGTTTATTCTTATGAATGCCCACGAATTGCAAACTAAATGGTGTTGAGTTTATTCTTATGAATGCCCACGAAATGCAAATTACTTAACACTGCGTTTTTCCGGATTACCAACCACGTTTTTGCCCTTCAAAATGTTGACCGTTTTGCCGATTGATTGCCCACAAATTTTTACTATTTAAATGAATGACAGAGTTGCTGTAAACGCCCACGAATTGATGCTAAAAAGCTTGGCTAAATCTACTGTTGCACACCATCCAATTGCTGTTAAAACGGATGACTCTGTCGCTGCCTTAATTGACCACGATTTGGCCTTCAACTGTGACAACGTTTTTCCTTTAGCTGGTGTCTGTGTTTTGCCGCTGATTGACCTCGTCTTGCCATCTAAATTGGAATGCGTTGCTGGGATTGGGCACGAGTTGCCACCACTGTGTACTGCGTGTTGCTACCGTTTTATTTATTGCCTTGTACAGTTTTATTAATTGCCTTTATTACAGTTTAATTTCAGTTTTATTACTTGCCTTTATTACAGTTTCATTACAGTTTTATTACCGTTTTATTACAAGTTTTATTAATTGCGTTGTACAGTTTTGTTAATTGCCTTTATTACAGTTTAATTACAGTTTAATTAATTGCCTTTATTACAGTTTCATTACAAGTTTTATTAATTGCCTTGTACAGTTTTATTGCCGTTGCTACAGCTTTATTACAGTTAATGATATATTAATTGTACTGCTACAGTTTTATTTATTGCCTTGTCAACATTATATGGATTGTTACTGTTACCTTAATTGCCCTACCAAAGCTTTACTAATGGTTATGTTAATTAAAGCATTAATCGCGATGTCTTTGCTATCTTACTCGTTATGATATTAGTCATGAGAATGGCCTTGTTATTTCGCTATTAATTATTGATAACAGTTATGTCAACTGCCTTGTCATTTTCTATATTAATGGTCAGGTAACAGCTATGCTAATTGCGTTGTTAATTAATACAACGAAGTTAATAGTTAGCAGTCTCCTTCTCATTATTAATAAGACATGTAGTATTGTTGGTTCGGTCAATTTAGATAGACCACATGTCGAGATTTAATTGTTCATCAGTGTTATAATGGTAGCTTTCTACCATAAAATCGTTAATGTTGTTAATTAAATTGGTGGGCTAGTTGGATGGAGATTTGGATTAATATCGAATTGCCCATTTAGACTGTGATTAATGATTAAATAGTTTAGTAAGTATTGACCCAAGTAGAGGTTAAAATCGCTAAATTAAATTGTGGTCAATGATTGAATTGTGATGCATAATTGGCGAATTATTCGTAGCCGATGTTATTTATATCGAATTTGATGATTAAATTGTGATGCAGAATTGTCGAACTGATTCATAATTGATGTTATTGATTGAATTTAATGACTAAGGTATAATGTAGAATGGTCAATTGGATTGTATCTAATTTTAATATGATGTTGAGTTAAAGACCGATTTATAATTTAGACTTGCTAAATTTAGATGGATAATCTATGCTGAAACAATTTGCAACTTGACGTGCCCCGTTAGAATGGAACCCATGTTAAGTTAGAATGTAATCGTGGACCGGTTAGCCTGGGTGATTGGTGGGGTAGGGGACAATGTCGTGTGGGCTGGCATCACCCCTTTGTCTTCATCCTCTTGTGTCTCGTCGACCTTTTGTGTGGGGGTATGTATAGTCTCCTAGTCACTATTCGGTTCCTAGCGCGTTGGAGTTTCCTAGAGTCCTTGGTCCTGATAGCTTATGTTGCGCCGAGGTTATTGACGCGTCTAACACCTGGGAACAACATGATTCTTGATGCGGGGATCATTGTGTGCCCTGTGGGATAGCGATGAACGAGACCTTGACCGGAGTCGGTGCGTTCGGTGTGAGTTTTCGGGTGTTGCAAGTTGCTTGGTGCCTGGGTTGAACACCTTCAGGCGTTAGGTAGGTGCGCCTTGAGGTTCTCGTCTTTCTTGTCTAGGTCGTTGTATAGGGATGGAGAGGTTTTCCCTCAGCTTGTAGGCGTGGTCATGTTGTGTTGGACGGGTAGTCGATCCTCCATGTTATTCTGTGCATGTTTTTCCCAGTCGCCCTTATGCCTGTGTGTGGAGTCTTAATTGTTGTTGCTTATTCTACGGGTGTGGTGCTCGTCGTCAGTCGTGTCGTCTAGCTGTAATCGTCGTAGTTCTCCTGTTATTGTCAACAATTTTTGCACTGTTGTTTCACTTGTAGTCGTAACGAAGGGGAACGTTACATATTCTAACTTCAGGATAAATTTTCTTGAAGAGTGGGATTATGTAACAACCCAATTTGGTTTTTATTGATCATAGTTTGTTAAATTAAATTAAAATTAATTATTAAAATAGATACATTTGAATCTTTTTACTATTTTATTATTTAATGGTAGGTGAGGGAGTTAATGAGGGGATAAGACACTTTGGAATTAAATTAGGGAGGGGGATTCTAGAGAGGAGGATAAGGAAGAGGGGAGAGGACTTGGAAGGGGGTCTATTTTTTTTGGAAATTTTGGAAGGAGGAGGTAAGGAAGAAATTTTTGAAGAAGAGGGGAAGGAAGATATTGGAGGAGAGAGATTGTTTTGGGGGAATTTTATAGGGCACTACTGTTGCTGAAAATTTAGGGCTCCAAGGCCAGGAAACCGCAAGGATTCCTAGAGCTAGGGAGCTGGAGAGACTATTCCTAGCTGTCTGGGAGGTAAATATTCAGTTTTGGGCAGTTTGAGAAAGAACAAGAACAAACAAACAAGGGGCTAAATCAACCAACCTGCAGGTCAAACTATGTATTTTACTAGTTGATCTGTTATTATTATGCTGTCTATTACCAGTTTATTCCTTGTATAAAGAAAATCCTGAACTAAATTGTAGTCATCACATGTTGCTTAGGCCTTTGTATTGAAGAGATGTCATCCTCAACAATCACAAAACTTTGATTTGAAATCATGTCTTAGGAGAATTGAGTGTTCTCTTCAAATGTGAATGTGCTTTGCAAGATGTCATTAATAACATATTTATACAATTTCACTTTAACATATATAATTTCAAAATAATATTGATACTAATTTTCCTTCATGTTATGTTTTTAGTTAAATACGATAAATTCAAAATTAATATAATTGTCCATTAAATTGATTAATTAAAATCCGTTTTTTCAAATTATAAAAAATTAACATATATAAATTTAATAATTATAACTATCATATTATTTTTGAAAATCATACTCATATTTATATTTTAATAATATGGATAATTATATAAACAATAATAAATAGTTTATATAAATATTAAGTGTTCAACCATAAGTACCTTGTTTACTTAACTTGCATATCTTCTTCTTAGCTTTTTTATTTTCCATATCACTCTCCTACCTACATGTTTTTTTTGTCATAGATATTCATTTATAAATTTTAAGCTAGCAAACTTGAGTGAAGATGAATATGGTACATTGTTGACATGTCAAAGTTGTATAAAACAAAACACAGTTTCATATCACTTTGTTGAAGTTTGACCTATAACAAAACATTAACACAAAACAATTTAATTATAAAAATCATTAAAATTGACATATATTTAAGCTTCAAAATGTGTTTAAAGATGACTATATCATCAAAATAATTTTTAACCCATTCCTCTAAACTTTAAATATTAATTCTAAATATATAATAATTGAAAATTTATTTTTTACTTTTCTAAGTAATTATTAAATGTGTTAAGTTTTCAATTAATATAACTATTTTTTCATATTTTTAATTAATAATTTATCATAATAATTATATAAATTTTAAATTAATCTTCACATTTAAACTCTAAGTAAAATAATTATATTAAAATAAATTATTTATATAAAAATAAATTATTTATGCTTTAAATAAAATGATTATATAATAATAAGGGTATTATGATACATGATCCATACATGATGTATCATTACTCTTGTATTGTAAATTATTCTAACTTCAGGATGAAGTTTCTTGAAGAGTGAGATTATGTAACAACCCAATTTGGTTTTTATTGATGATAGTTTGTTAAATTAAATTAAAATTAATTATCAAAATAAATACATTTGAATCTTTTTACTATTTTATTATTTAATGGTAGGTGAGGGAGTTAATGAGGGGATAAGACACTTAGGAATTAAATTAGGGAGGAGGATTCGAAAGAGGAGGATAAGGAAAAGGGGAGAGGACTTGGAAGGGGGTCTATTTTTTTTTGGAAATTTTGGAAGAAGGAGGCAAGGAAGAAATTTTGGAAGAAGAGGGGAAGAAGGAGGAGATTGGAGGAGAGAGATTGTTTTGGGGGACTTTTACATGGCACTACTGTTGCTCCAGGGCCAGGAAACTACAAGTATTCCTGGCGCTAGGGAGACGAAGAGACTGTTCCTAGCTGTCTGGGAGGTAAACATTATGTTTTGGGCAGTTTGAGAAAGAACAAGAACAAACAAGAAAGGGGCTAAATCAACCAACCTGCAGGTCAAAATATGTATTTTACTAGTTGAGTTGTTGTTATTATGCTGTCTATTACCAATTTATTCCTTGTATAAAGAAAATCCTGAACTAAATTGTAGTCATTACAGTAGGAGATATTTTTTTTTGAGGCTTTGAAATAGAAGACCTTACATTTCATCACATGTTACTTAGGCATTTGTATTGAAGAGATGTCATCCTCAATAATAAAAAAACTTTAATTTGAAATCATGTCTGAGGAGAAATGAGTGTTCTCTTTAAATGTAAATGTGCTTTGCAAGATGTCATTAATAACATATTTATACAATTTCACTTTAACATATATAATTTCAAAATAATAATGAAACTAATTGTCCTTCATGTTATGCTTTTAATTAAATATGATAAATTCAAAATTAATATAATTTTCCATTAAATTGATTAATTGAAAATTATTTTTTCAAATTATAAAAAATTAACATATATAAATTTAATAATTATAACTATCATATTATTTTTGAAAATCATACTCATATTTATATCTTATAATATGGATAATTATATAAAAAATAATAAATAGTTTATATAAATATTAAGTTAATTATATAAAAAATAATAAATAGTTTATATAAATATTAAGTGTTCAACAATTAGTACCTCTCTTTACTTAACTTGCATATATTCTTCTTAGCTTTTTTATTTTCCATATCACTCTCCTACCTACTTGCTTTTTTTTTTTAATTGTCATGGATATTTATTTATAAATTTTAAGCTAACAAACTTGATTGAAGATGAATATGGTACATTGTTGACATGTCAAAGTTGAATAAAACTAAATACAGTTTTATATCACTTTGTTGAATTTTGACCTATAACATTGGAAAATATTAACATAAAACAATTTAATTATAAAAAAATCATTAAAATTTACATATATTTAAACTTAGAAATGTGTTAAAGATGACTATATCATCAAAATAATTTTTAAGAACATTCTTCTAAACTTTGAATATTAATTTTAAATATATAATAATTGAAAATTTATTTTTTACTTTTCTAAGTAATTATTAAATGTGTTAGGTTTTCAATTAATATAATTATTTTTTCATATTTTTAATTAATAATTTTTAAATCAATATAATTATTTAATAATAATAATCTTATTTTAAGGTTCTACTTAAATCCTCTTGATCATTTGAATTTAAACTTCTGACCTTAAAAAAAAAATGTTCTTAAACATTTTCAAATCATTAAAAACATTATATTAATTTTAAATTTATCATAATAATTATATAAATTTTAAATTAATCTTTACATTTACACTCTAAATAAAAAATTATATTAAAATAAATTATTTATATAAAATAATTATATAAAAATATTTTATTTATGCTTTAAATAAAATGATTATATAAAACTAAGGGTATTATGATACATGATCCATACATGATGTATGAATCATGTATCATTACCCTTGTATTGTAATTTATTCTAATTTTAGGATGAAGTTTTTTGAAGAGTGGGATTATGTAACAATCCAATTTGGTTTTTATTGATCATGGTTTGTTAAATTAAATTAAAATTAATTATTAAAATAAATACAGTTGAATTTTTTTATTATTTTATTATTTAATGGTAGGTGAGGGAGTTAATGAGGGGATAAGACACTTGGGAATTAAATTAGGGAGGGGGATTTGAGAGAAGAGGATAAGAAAGAGGGGAGAAGACTTGGAAGGGGGTCTATGTTTTTTTGGAAATTTTGGAAGGAGGAAAGGAAGAAATTTTGGAAGAAGAGGGGAAGAAGGAGAAGATTGGAGGAGAGAGATTATTTTGGGGGACTTTTACAGGGCACTGTTGTTGCTGAAATTTTTTGGCTCGAGGGCTAGGAAACCACAAGGATTCCTGGAGCTAGGGAGCCGGAGAGACTGTTCCTAGTTGGATGGGGGGTAAATATTAAGTTTTGGGCAAAAGAACAAGAACAAACAAGAAGGGGCTAAATCAACCAATCTGCAGGTCGAAGTATGTATTTTACTAGTTGATCTGTTGTTATTATGTTGTTCTATTACCAGTTTATTCCTTGTATAAAGAAAATCCCGAACTAAATTGGAGTCATCACATGTTACTTAGACCTTTGTATTGAAGAGTTGTCATCCTCAACAATCACAAAACTCTAATTTAAAATCATGTCTCAGGAGAATTGAGTGTTCTCTTCAAATGTGAATGTGTTTTTCAAGATGTCATTAATAATATATTTATACAATTTCATTTTAACATATATAATTTCAAAATAATATTGATATAATTGTCCTTCATGTTATGTTTTTAGTTAAATATGATAAATTCAAAATTAATATAATTGTCCATTAAATTGATTAATTAAAAATTGTTTTTTCAACATATAAAAAATTAACATATATAAATTTAATAATGATAACTATCCTATTATTTTTGAAAATCATACTCATATTTATATTTTAATAATATGGATAATTATATAAATAATAATAAATAGTTTATATAAATATTAAATGTTCAACCATAAGTAACTTGCTTTACTTAACTTGCATATTTTCTTCTTAGTTTTTTTATTTTCCATATCACTCTCCTACCTACATGCTTTTTTTTGTCATGGATATTCATTTATAAATTTTAAGCTAACAAACTTAAATGAAGATGAATATGGTACATTGTTAACATGTCAAAGTTGTATAATTCAAAACAAGTTTCATATCACTTTGTTGAAGTTTGACCTATAACATTAGAAAACATTAACATAAAACAATTTAATTATAAAAATAATTAAAATTGACATATATTTAAACTTCAAAATGAGTTCAAAGATGACTATATCATCAAAATAATTTTTAACACATTCCTATAAACTTTAAATATATAATAATTGAAAAATTAATTTTTAGTTTTCTAATTAATTATTATTAAATGTGTTAGGTTTTCAATTAATATAATTAATTTTTCATATTTTTAATTAATAATTTTTAAATCAATATGATTATATAATAACAATAATCTTATTTTAAGGTTTTACTAAAAGTCCCCTTGAATTTAAATTTATGACCTCAAGAAAGAAATGTTAAACATTTTCAAATCATTAAAAACATTATATTAATATTAAATTTATCATAATAATTATATAAATTTTAAATTAATCTTCACATTTATACTCTAATTAAAATAATTACATTAAAATAAATTATTTATATAAAATAATTTATTTATGCTTTCAATAAAATGATTATATAAAAATAAGAGTATTATGTGGATCATGTATCATTACCCTTGTATTGTAAATTATTCTAATTTCACGATGAAGTTTCTTGAAGAGTGGGATTATGTAACAACTCAATTTAGTTTTTATTGATTATAGTTTGTTAAATTAAATTAAAATTAATTATTAAAATAAATACATTTGAATCTCTTTACTATTTTATTATTTAATGGTAAGTGAGGGAGTTAATGAGGGGATAAGACAATTGGGAATTAAATTAGGGAGGGGGATTCAAGAGAGGAGGATAAGGAAGAGGGGAGAGGACTTGGAAGAGGGTCTATTTTTTTTGGAAATTTTGGAAGGAGGAAAGGAACAAATTTTGGAAGAAGAGAGGAAGAAAGAGGAGATTGGAGGAGAGAGATTGTTTTGGGGGAATTTTACAGGACACTGTTGTTGCTTAAACTTTAGGGCTCCAGGGCCAGGAAACCACAAGGATTCCTGGAGCTAGGGAGCCAGAGAGACTATTCCTAGCTGTCTGGGAGGTAAATATTCAATTTTGGGTAGTTAACAAACAAACAAGGAGCTAAATCAACCAACGTCGAAGTATGCATTTTACTAGTTGATCTCTTGCTATTATGTTGTCTATTACTAGTTTATTCCTTGTATAAAGAAAATCCCTATCTAAATTGCAATCATCACATGTTACTTAGGCCTTTGTATTGAAGAGATGTCATCCTCAACAATCCAAAAACTCTAATTTGAAATCATGTCTTAGGAGAATTGAGTGTTCTCTTCAAATGTGAATGTGCTTTGCAAGATGTCATTAATAACTTATTTTTACAATTTCACTTTAAGATATATAATTTCAAAATAATATTGATACTAATTGTCCTTCATGTTATGTTTTTTTTTGTTAAATATGATAAATTCAAAATTAATATAATTGTCCATTAAATTGATTAATTAAAATTTGTTTTTTCAAATTATAAAAAATTAACATATATAAATTTAATAACTATAACTATCATATTATTTTTGAAAATCATACTTATATTTATATTTTAATAATATGGATAATTATATAAACAATAATAAATAGTTTATATAAATATTAAGTGTTCAACCATAAGTATTTCTCTTTACTTAACTTGCATATCTTCTTCTTCGCTTTTTTTATTTTCCATATTATTCTCCTACCTACATACTTTTTTTGTCATGGACATTCATTTATAATTTTTAAGGTAACAAACTTGAGTGAAGATGAATATGGTTCATTATTGACATGTCAAAGTTGTATAAAACAAAACACAGTTTCATATCACTTTGTTGAAGTTTGACCTATAACATTGGAAAACATTAACATAAAACAATTTAATTATAAAAAATCATTAAAATTCACATATATCTAAACTTCAAAAATGTGTTCAAAAATTACTATATCATCAAAAT
The DNA here is from genome assembly GCA_009831015.1 of Picea engelmannii. Lineage (NCBI taxonomy): Eukaryota > Viridiplantae > Streptophyta > Pinopsida > Pinales > Pinaceae > Picea > Picea engelmannii. Next base: position 382,612 of record ML783225.1, on the reverse strand, counting down.
AGTTTTTAGCACATTCCTCTAAACTTTAAATATATATATATATATATATATATATATATATATATATATATATAAAATTATTGAAAATTTATTTTTTACTTTTCCAAATAATTATTAAATGTGTTAGGTTTTCAATTAATATAATTAATTTTTCATATTTTTAATTAATAAT
>ML783225.1:326154-361866 GCA_009831015.1 Picea engelmannii | reverse complement strand
GCTGGGTTTTCTTCCCCTAGAGGGTTTCCCAGGATAAATGATGTGTCTATTGTGGATGTGTATTTCTCAGTGATCTTGTTCATATTATGCTCTTATCTTATGAAATGCAAAGAACTATAATATCAGCATAAAACATTAACAGAGAATCCCCCCAACGAACTAATTTCCCCACATATAACTTCATGTTCTCTAATTGGCACATGGACCTCCAGGAGCTCATTCCTCTCCACTTGTAGATCATTCCTATTCTCATAATAACTTAGGATAATATGAGACTTATCCTTGCCTTAGTATTTTGGAATAATAATATAATATTCCCTTAGAGATAAGCCCTCTAGCTTAGCCCCTTTTCTAGGCTCTTAGCCCCTCCCTTTCCTTTCCTAGTGGATTTTAGTCCCCCATAATCTTTTATCATGGTCGGTCTACATGAAACGATGTATTATATTAATGATATGAGTGTTTACATATACAAAAATAGGCTCACTGGCCTTTATCATCTAGGCTCCCCAGCCTAATCATCACATAATACTCCTAGCTTATAATCACTTGGCTCACTAGCCTATAAAACATATTTACAATTTCAACTGGGGCTCGGTCTTGGAGTATTACACGCATACCCAAGGGAATTTATAAAAGGACAAAACATAACCCTAATGCATGAGCCTCTCCCAATTATTTAGTTGTGGAGGATTTAGCTCATACGCCTTGTGCAATGTCCTCTTTGAAGGTTCTCCAAAGTTTCCCCTCACAACGCTCTATGTTGTTATCTTCTATATGAGTTGTTGATTCTGCTAGTAAGCTAGTAATAAATTTTGATGCTACTGATGTGAGGCCTCTACTTCCATATCATGTATCATTTCATATTGGGGTTGTTTGCAACAATCTCTTAGTAAAGAGGGTCGTTGTTGATGAGGGAGCTTCCATGTCCGTGATGTCTTTGTCATGTTGGAAAGCTATCAGTTCTCTTGAGATTACCCCTTCCCCTACACTCTTGACTTCTTTCAACAGATGTTCATTTTGATGACATGGTATGATTCTTTTGTGTCCTATTACACTAGTGGGAAAGTATGTTTGCATCGAGCTTAAAGTAGTTGAAGAAACACTTGACTATAATATTTTGTTAGGAAGAAGTTGGACTTATTCCATGACAATTGTCCTCTTGATAGTTTTTTGGATTATATGTTTTCCACATGAGGGAAGAATCATGACCATCGATCAGGTGGCATCCAACCTTTCTGACTCATCAACTAATCCTGGGTCTACTATACCTTGGATTGAAAACTCTCAGGAGTCCACTGAGAGCATTGGTTGTGGGTTGTTCCCTTTGCTCATGGGATCTTTTTATATCCCCACACCGATTTTGTACATTCGTTCTACTCCAGTTAATAGGTTCACTTTGTTTAAGACATCATATATACAGGACCCATGGACCCTTCCCTCACCATCTATTATGGTTGAAGGTTGAGTTCACACCAGGATGGATGGACCTTTATCTGTTGCCGAACTAGTTTATCCAGTCATTCAACAAGCCACAATAGACCCAGATAAAACTCCTGTGGTCACCAAGGAGGATGATCGATTTCCTAAGACTATTTGGGCTCAAGGATCTTCAAGCTCTCAATACTGTTTAGATACCATCTTGCCTTTAGACGAAGCAATTATTGAGGTGATGGTCATAGCCAAAAGGCCATGGGAGGATATGCATCATAGATTGTGTTTCCTTCTTAAACTCAGTTGAGTTGAGAGTGGAAAGTTAAAGTCAATTGTGGTTGTAAGTGTTGATGGAGTGGTCAATCCTTTGACTAGACATGGTGTCTATGCCATAACATATAAAAAACGATCCCAATCAACATTTCTAGAAATACCGAAGTTGTCGAGAATGTATTTATCGAAGAAGAATACTCACAAGATGAGATCACTCATTATACGACACTCTTTAAGGAGTTTCGAGATGTTTTCATATGGTATTATGAGGAAATTCCCAACATTGATCCTCGAATAGTTCAACATGAAATATGAATCTATGAAAATGTAAAACTGGTTCGTCAAAAGTTGGGACTTGTGAACCCAAGAAAGGTAGCGACAATAAAGTAGAAAGTTGAAAATATGCTCAATGAAGGATTTATATACCGAGTTCCTCTTACTGAATGGGTCTCCAACCATGTTACCATTAATAACAAGTAGGGAACAATATGTGTTTGCATGAATTTTAGGGACTTGAACAAGGCATGTCCTAAGGATAACTTCCCGACACCATTCATGGATCATAATATATTGGATGAGTTTGTGGGGAGTGATATTTTATTGTTTATAGATGCTTTTTCTGGCTACAACCAAATTGAAATTCATCTAGAACACCAACACAAGATGAGCTTCATATGTCCCTCAGGTACGTTCGTTTACAGGAAAATTTCATTTGGTCTTAAAAACGTTGGTGCAACATTCCAACGGGCCATGATGTTTTCCTTTCATGACTTAAAGCATATAGTGGAGGAATATTTATATGATCTCATGGATCACTCATGCAAGAGGGTCCAACATCTCTTATACCTCCACTTAGTGTTCAAACAATGTCATTTTTATAGGATCCAATTGAATCCACATAAGTGCATTTTTTGTGTGACCTTTGGTCATCTTTTGGGATTCATCATTTCAGCAAAAGGAATCATTGTTGACTCTTTGAAGGTTGAGGAAATCACTCAGTTTCCTCTCCTGCACATTATAATACAACTTCAGAGCCTACAAGGAAATTCAAATTTTCTCAGGTGTTTTGTTTTGAACTATGCTAACATAACGAAGGGATTTATGCATCTTTTAAAGAAAGGGGTCCAATTCTATTGGGACAAAGCTGCACAATGTTATTTTGATGATTTGAAGAAGGCATTGGTTTCGACTCCATTGTTGAGTCTGATGGATTAAAATCGATACTATTTGTTGTATTTGGTGGAAGCAGAGTCTTCGATTTGTGTGGTTCTATTTCAAGAGGATGATGAGCTCAAAGATCATGTCATCTATTACTTGATACGCTCTCTCAAGGGTCCTGAACTTAGATATTCACATGTGGAGAAACTGGCGTTGGCAACTTTTCATGTTGTCCAACGACTCCGACATTACATTCTATTACGAAATACAACCGTCATTGCCGGAATCAATCCGTTTCAATATGTTTCGACCAGGAGAGTTATTGGAGGGAAAAACAACAAGTGGATTGTTGTGCTTCAAGATTTTGACTTGGACTTTGCATATGTGAAGTCTAAGAAGTATTTAGTCTTTTCTAAGTTGATGTCATAGTTTCTAGTAGAGAATGAGGAAGGTTAAATGGCAGACTCATTTTCGGATGAGCACCTTTTCCTCATATCTTCGTCTGATTCATGGTATGGGGATATCCTTATGTATCTCCAAACTTTGAAGTTCCCTCCAAACTGCTCGAGAGACAAGCGATGCCAGATCCTACATATGATGAAAAACTACCTCATCATCACTGACACTTTGTATCGAGAAGGGGTGGAATCAATTCTTAGGCATTGCTTAACTCTTGAAGAAGAAGAGGTTGTTTTGAACGACTGCCATAGTGGAGCATATTATGGTCACTTATCTGGGTTGGAAACAACCCAAAACATTTTGCGTGTAGGAAAATTTGACCTACAATCTTCAAATATTGTGGTTAAGTGTTCAAAAGGTGTCATCCATGCCAAATTTTCACTAAGAAAATGTGTGCACATCCTACTCTAATGTTTCCCGTCATCACTGTTGGCCCATTCACCAAGTGGGGGATTGATTCCATGACATTCCACCTGGCTTCGGCTAGGGGAAATCGTTATACTATCGTAGTCATCGACTACTTTACTTAGTGGGATGAGTATATGAAACTTTTTCTAATGATGGAGAGACAACAAAACTCTTCATTTTTAATTAGGTCATCACTAGGTTTGGGGTTCTGAGAGAGATTGTCGCTTACCATGGAAGTCACTTTCAAAAAGGCATGATGTCAGAACTAGCATCAAAACTGGGGTTTAGGAAAGAACACTCATATCCCTACTACCCCCAGGCTAATGGTGAGGTTGAAGCCATGAAAAAATCATTAAAAATGATTTTAAGAAGAATGGTGAATTCATCCTGCACCAATTGGCACTTGACGCTTTACCTGACCTTATGGGATTATAGAACCTTAGTCAAAACTACTACAAAATTCTCACCTTTCCAACTTGTTCATGGAGTGGAAGAAATTTTTCCTATTGAATGTGAAATTCCTTCACTTAAAATAACAGTCGAGCTCCTTCCAGACACGACTCAACTCGAATAATGCCTAGTTTACCTTGAACATCTCGAGGAGCAATGTTGAGATGAAAATTTAGACAATGAAGTGCATAAGAAATGAGTCAAGTCCCAGTATGATAATTCTATCCATCCTAGGGTGTTCTCCAAAGGATACCTTGTGTTGGCCTACGACTAGGACAAGGATGTATTGGGGGAAGGAAAGTTTAACCCTATGTGGTTTGGACCTTATGTCGTGAGATGAGTTTTAGAGAAAGAATCCTGCGAACTCATTGATTTTGAAGACAATGTGTTGTCAGAGCCCAAAAATGGGATCTACTTGAAGAAGTACTATGCCTAGGTCTAAGGGTTTAAGAATTAGTGCTATTTTATTTTAGTGTCTATATTGTACGTAGATTTGCTTACATTTCGATATTTTTGTTGCATTAGTGTTTGATGCGCTTCTCTATGTTGCAGATGCCCAAGGAGTCATTGATTTACTTCATATTCAGTGATGGCACCAGTCACCATACTCAACACCTAGCATTCGTTGCTTGGGTGATTTATTCTCCTTCTAGGAAGTTAATGTCTATTGGAGGTGCATATCTAGGGGAAACTACTAACAATGTTGATGAATATAGCGCTATCATTGAGATTTTACAAGATGCATTGTATTATGGTATTTATCTCCTTCAAGTGTTCATGAATTCACAATTGATAGTTTCATAGTTAAATGGTGTATATCGAGTTCAAGATCTAGTTTTATTACGGTTTTTACTTAGGGTACGTCTTCTAGAACATTATTTTGAGTTCATGATTACTTACGAGCATGTTCCTAGAAGAGCTAATGAGTTAGATTATGCTTATGCTTATGCTAATTATGTGTTATATTGGAATGTATATCATCAATAAGGTAAAACACACGCAGGCACATGTATATATACGTTTTTTCAAGTAAAGATAAAATGTATATAACGCACAAAAAATAATATATATATCAAAACGAGATCCATCAAGTACAAAGTACGGGGCCTCCTAGCCCCTGAAGGTCATATAATGTCATACAAGTACAAAATTATGCTATGAGCCTGTAATATGTTTATTCCTAAGGCCGGTGCACCCTATCATAACAAACTTTGGCATTGGCCAAATGCTGGAACAATCGGACCCATGGCCTAGGCACTCCTACGACATGTCATTGCATGCCTATGGGGAGGTTGTTGATGGTCACCATAGAAATGTTTCCCATGAGGGCCTCAAAGTTCCGACCCACACTACGCAAAGTCCTTGCTACATCATCACTCAGTTCTATCTCCTCTCTTCGTCCTTGGCTATGACGCAGGACAATAAACGGTCTCATGGGTGCTCTGTCTACATAAAATTAAAGTTCTTGTTAGTACGTTGGATATCAAAAAACATTATATATTTTCTAAAATTAAACAATTAAATAATACAAAATGAATGGTTACCTATGTCCTGTTGTTTGTATCCAGCAGGGATGATGACATCGGGGTCGTTGGCGAAGTCGATACCCGCATATGGATAGTCCTCAATAAAGGGAGTTTGTCACTCCCACCAACTAAAGAAGTCATCATCAAAGGGGTTGGACATTTTTCCACCTCCTGAGCAAGATATGAGATCGGTCCATTGGACCATGGCTGGCCATGGTTGTAAGTGTCCTTGTAACTATGTTCATGGGTTCAAAATGGGAACTCTCTCAAAGAAAAATGTGCATAGGGTGTTATTGAAGAAAAAAATCTTTTCTTTCCCAAGCTTGCAGTATGTTAGTCGTGCCTTCATATTGTTCAACATAGTATTACTCTAGTCATACATCATAGGGTGTAGGAATTCAACCCCATAATGAATTTGTGCTTGTGATTCCAAGTGTAAAGAGTTGGATCCCACGATCTGAACCAAGGTGTATAAAATGACTTGGAGGCTCAAGTTGGTTATTTTTTTAATTGGCACTTGTGAACCACTCTTTTCATTTCTGACAATGAAATACTCATTGATAAAACCATTGATACTCTGGATTCTTCCTTGAGATTGGAAGTTTGGCACTTCCACTCTCCTCGATAAGTCGATAATGAAGTAAATGTCTTCGACCATGATGGTCAAAGACTGTCAGGAGAGCATGAATGCATCTACATCCGGGTTCCAATATTCGATTAGGAGATTCAATAACCTCCTTTGTGCTCTCATGCCACCAACTTGGAAGAATTTTTACATGCCACAAGCATGCAAAGATTTCTTGGCCTCATCATTATCAAACACCACTTGATCCACCTCCTCATGTTCATGTTCTCTTCAGAGGATGGACATCCTATCTTTTTCCAAATATTTTTGAGTTTGTTTTTATTTTTCAAATTCCTTTCTTCACATCCATGCCTTTTCTTTAGAACAATTGCAGATATTTGTGACTGGTGTTTCCACCAACTATGGACATCTGCGTGTTTCCTTAAGGTAGCCCTCAGATGTGCATATACGAGTTTTTAAAAGAAACTTTAAGCTTGATTTTTTGAAAAAATAGACAAAATAAAGAATTTAAATGCAAGACAAGAATGAATTACTTGTTGTGGGTGGCAAGTGGTGGAGTTTCTCCAGGCTCCACATTTTCACAATTTTTCTCTCCAAGGGTTTTGATCATTTTGGAATTTTTTTGGGTGAAATGGTAAAAATAAAATGGGAATTGGGTTTAGAACAAATTTTATTAAAATTTTGAAAACCAACTTCCTAAAGTTTCCTATTTTTCTCCATATTTTTAACTAATGGCAAAAATTTTGCATCATTATTGTTTATTTTGCAGGTCTTAGGAATTTTTCCCTGGTGCACTTATCATCGATTGGTTGAGTCTTTTACAAGACTTTGGGAAGGCAATGTGTTTTTAAATGGAATTTGGGTTAGGGTACATTTCCACTCAAACTTTGAATTTTTAGTTACCTTTATCGTTTAAACCTAGGGTCAACCCCATTAATGAGTGATGAAACCTTTCTCTCTACTTCAAAGAATCATTCTATTGATGGAAGAGACTACATTCCATGAGTGCTCTAGTATAGAATCATTTTGATTTCTGGCACTCATGCTGTAAATTTGTCTTTAGGCTTGGGGGTCCTGGTTTAGCCCTATGATGCATTTTCATTTGAAATTCATGCTTCTTACTCTCTCTCACTCCGTACTTTATCCTATGGGACCCCTATATTATGGATTCCATAGTTAAGCTCTTTTCATAATCCTTAAAATTGAAAATATTGTTGAGTGGCATTGTTCCTTGTACACTCTTTAATGGACCTGAAGGAACGTCTGTCCAGCACAAGTTTTCCCCTTTTTCAAAATGGGAAAGACTACTTAAGAAAAATGTATACTCTAGTCTATGGGCTAGAAGAGTTCTCTTGAGTTGTGTTTTATACCTTTTCAGGCTTAGGGGACTAACTTTATGAAAAAGAACTAGGGAGTCCATAGTTAAGCTATTTTCAGACTCCTTAAAAACAAAAATATAACCGAGTGATATTGTCTCTTTCACACTCACTAAAAGGTTTTTGAAGAGGCATTGTTGGTTATTATTCTTATCTGAGTTTATATCTTTAACTTGATTGACCCAGGGTTCATGTCTACTGGTGTTCCAACAAAGCCTCTAAAACTATCAGCCCTCTTGGTAAACCAGAAGGCAACGTAGCGCACAGAGTGCACTGTGCAGTCTCACCCAAGATATTCTTAATGGGCGACTGCAATACTCAAGTGTTTGAAGTCCAGGATTGAGTGGAGGTATGGGAAGTGTGCGTTGAGAACTCTATTTAACTTATTAAAGTAATAAACTGTCATTCACGATTATGCATGGAATATAATCAACTCATACATTCAGAATACTAATATCTACTTAGAAACATTAAGGAACACATGCATTCAATCACATAACACAATTTTTACCATGGTTCACCCCCTCTTGGGATACGTCCACAAAGATCTGGCTCTGAAGCTCTTCTATTATAGTAGTTCCAAAACTACAGTGTCATGCGCTTTACAACTCTTCTCAATCAGGTTGGGATCTATTACGAGGCAGACTAGATCACACTAGGATCCTCAGCCTATGATATAACCCTCAAGATCCACCCTCCTTACTCCTCCCTATCTCAACAACTTACAAAACTAGGTCGTATAGAAAAATATTACAACTAGTTATCAAAACATGACTCCTCCTCTAGACTCTTTATATTCGCCTTCTAGCTCTCATCTCTCGTTCTAGCTCTCTCTATGAGACCTAGGTATCTACATTTATGCATTTCTGGCTCACTAGCCATTACAATGTTTTACAAAACCCCTAACCCTAGCGTCATTAGGTCTTCCATGCGTGCGTGCGTGCTGCTCTTCCTTCCATCCATCACTTTCCTCGTGCATGGCTTCCTTCCCAAAATAGCCTTTTTTTCCACTTTGGTATGATTCCAACATGCCCCCAACACTGACATGTGGCTCGTCCCGATCCACCTAACCTTTGTGCACATTTTCAATCTCTATGGAGATCGCTTGGAACTTCTCCCTGATCTCTGTTGCTTGTGTTTGAGCCTGTGTGGTCTTCTACTTGAGTGCGTCCAATGCCTGCACTGCAATCTCTTCGTTGATCAACCTTGCACACTCTACCTGGGTCTATACCATATATGTCTTGGCTTCCTCTGCCCGTTCAATGACTTCCGTTGTTCAGTCTTGGAGAGGTTCCATTTGAGCCTGGCACCCCTTTTTCTGCATCTACGCAGTGGTGAGTTCTGCCTACAGTTTCTTCATGTCTTGCGCCCCTTTGATGCGCTCCATGATTGACATTGTATTATTCTTCTTCTTTAGGTATTGGATAGCTACGATTATTCTTTATTCCTCTTGGTCCCACTGCTGGACCTGTTTATCCTCTTCCAACTTCATCCAAAGCAGCGCTACTTTGTCGAACAAGTCCCCCACTGTGTGGACCTTTCATTCTATCTCTTGTAGCTACTTTTTTTCCTCCCGCTTCTTTTGCTCCCTTACCTCCAGTGGAGTGGTAGGTGTGAGTTGCTCATGGATATTATTGATCTCCTGTTGGTATTGATCGATTGTCTGCACAATTTGATCAATCTTTTCTGTCGTCGTGAGTTCGGCCATCTACGTGGTCTTTGGGATCTTTTCGTAGGCTATGACCACTTTCTGCTCCAATACCTTCATGCATTCCCTCTCCTCTTTGGTCTCGAGTTTGGATTGCTCAAATATCAATTCCATCTCGTCCCATTTATATTTTACCTGCTGCAGTTCGGCGGTGTTTGTAGGTGCACGAGACTATACCTCCTGTGTGACGCTAACCTGCAATTTATATAGGGCCTTGGTGGGTATCTGCGGCAATACCAACTGCAACTATGCCAAATCCTTTAGGGGTGCCTTCCCCACAATCTCGTCCATGCACAACATGCTGGGTGTAAGATGAAACATTGCACTCAGTTGTGGTATTGTCTGGACTGTATCCTGCTCGCTTGCTTCATGTTCTCCTCCTATTTGTGATGTTGATGGTCCCATTTCTATGCTGTTTCTGGCTGCATGTGCTTCCCCGGTCTACCTGAGGAGATGTCGAATGCCTGCCAACTCTTCTTCAATTCTGTCCCTTTGGCGCGCAACATTCTCAAAATCCTTGGTTGTGAGATCTTGGACCAATTGGGCTATCATTTCTACACCATCCTTTGTGATTGTGTATTGTGGAGGTGTTCTATGTGACTTCATCTTCTTGCGTGAGCCCCTCGTCTAAGTAGTTGGCCGCTTAGTCAGTCCTAGTTCTTGTGGAGTAGGACTTGGTGTAGTCCCTTGCGCTACCTTGGTATTTTTCTATTGTACTTGGGCCGCCTGAGTGTTGTTCTTATTCCCCTTCTGGAATCCTATATTTGATGTCCCACCTTTCTTTTTCTTTGGTTTTTACTGGTTGGTCCTTGGTTTCTTAGGCATTATGACTTCCTGGGGTTGTGCCTATTATTTCCCTACCTCCTTAGCATGTGTTGGTTCCTGCCCTGCCTCCTCCTCCTCTACCCTTGCAGGTGTGTCTTGAGTGAGGACTGGAATCCTCCAATCATCCTCCCATTCCTTGATGACCATTTCTATGTCCCCCTCTGTGATGCAATAACGCATTTGTAGCCATTGTTTGTTGGGGTCCTTTTGCGCCTGGATCCACATCGCATGTCGAGTGGCCTTGAAGTTATCTATGCCCTAATAATATGCAGTATCCTGTGATTTTATCCTCCACATGTTGGCGATGGTATCCTATAGATCGTGAAGATATCCTTCGAATATAGTTTCATTCATATTTATGTTCTTAGCATCTGAAGCGATGCCAAGAGATAAGTATCTCTCTCTATGATTGGGTTTGGGTCTGGTGGTGAAGAATACATAGTTCGGTTCCTTCCATCCCATAATGACTACCAACATGATCAACCATGAATAATGAAATTTTGTCCCGAGATCTTACGCATCCTTGTAGTCATATTGAAACATATTCAAAAGGTAAGGGGGCCAACTAATCGCGGTGACCTTAAAACACTGTGCTGCAACTGCGAAAACCCCCGTCGAGACTTCCTCCTTGCCGAATTTTCTGAGCATCTTGCAGGCCATGATTTTTGGGTCCATTTTTGTTGCGATGTCACTGATTCGTTTGATAATGATTCCACACATCCCCCTTTCAATGTCATATTTCTTTTTCATCTCCTTAGTGAGTGATTTCTCCTTTGTTTTGTCCTTGAGAAATTGTGTGGGATCCATGCCCCGTGATGGAATCCATGTGATGTGCATAATGAGCTCTACGCCCATTGAGACAAGCTTGTCCAACCACAAATCTCCGCCATGTGTGATTGCCATAAATTTCTTGACGCAACTGTTTGCATACTGCCTCTTCCAAAGTGTGGTATTTCCAACAGGCCTAAAATTCCAGTTTTTTCCAGTCCTACTGCCCACTGGAGTGGTTGATGAATCGGTTCCCCAAATGGATCTACACCCGTTGTCTGTAGGTAGACTTACTTCACAAACTTTGAGAACTTGTCCATGTCCGTTACAACATGGTCTGAGTATTTTAAATTCTCGACATAACCTAGCAAGTCTGCTTTCACCCGTACCCCTTCTGGTATACGTGGCAAGACAATTGATGCAGTGGGTTGTCTACGTGGTGAACTAGGTACATGCTGCTTGTCCTTTCACTATGGTGGATGACTCGAGGTTCCAACCTCCATTGGTTGTTCTTCGACATACTATTCTGATCAGCTCGTGACATATTTCACTACTCCCTCTTATGGGTGTTTCGACATGGTTGTCTGTAATTCGTCTGGCTTGACCGCTCCTTCCTGATTTGGAGCCATCCCATTGACTCTCAGAGCTTTTTCAAAATTTTCTTGTTTTACTTGACTACCTGTGTCCTCATTCTGTTGGCCCTGCCTCTCTTCTAGCCTATCGATGTCCATGCTTACAGGTGTTGTCTGTTGGGTTTCTTCTACCATGAATTTCGGGCTACCTAGTGTTGTATTTAGTGATGGGATTTTGTCCACATTGACGACTTCTGGCGCCTATTGTTCACTTCCTTGCGATTGTGTTTGTGCTCTGGTCTTAACTCTGGGTTGTCTGGCAGTGTTTCTCGGTTCTTCTTGTTTGGGTGGTGCCATGGTGGTAAAAGTTGAACATCCACTGAGATCAATGGCCTCTGCAACCTTTGTAAACTTCATTTTGTACTTCATATTCTCTATTTCTCTCTGTCTCTTCCAGTTCCACAATAATCTTTTTGTTCCCACATCCTTTCTTTGTATAGGTATCATGTGAATCTTGTCGAATAAGTTACCCTTATTACAAATTCAATGAACCTCTGGTTCCTTAATACTCACCATTAATTTCCCTCGCATCTCCAGTTGGCACGATTAATGCAGCGTCCCGTCAGTCATCTCCGCCATTCAATTCTTCTAGCCTCCGCCACTTAACACTTATTTTGCCATCTTCACCTTTCCTGCTTATTTTCATGTTGAAATAACCATTGGCCTTGTCTTTTCAGGCTCATATTCCAAGTGTGTGTGCTCCTTCTCCTTTCGGTGCACTGTACCTCTATTGCTACCATTTGATACCTTACTTTTTTTGTTTTTTTTACTGCACGGTGGATTTCAAGTTGTGGGTGGTCGAATTTCCTTGTATAGCTTCAGTTAAGTCCCATTGATCATCCCTCTGAGTTCCACACCTCCTAAGTCTTTCAACTGTACATCTCCCCCATCTGTAACATTTTTTACTTCATACGGTCCTAACCAGTGCATTTTGATTTTTCCTGGATGCTTAATGGATTTGTTGTCATACATCAACACTAAGTCTCCTTCCTTGAAAGTTTTATTATTGACGTGTCTTTCATGCCACACTTTGTCCCTCTCCTTCTGAACTTGTTGGTGGAACCTTGCTAGGATCCAATCTTCCTCCATGATCATTAACTGATTCAATCTCTCCTGTACTGTGCCTCATTTTGTCATGTGTGTAATCGCTACTATGCGTAGACTGAGTATCAAAAATTATAATGGCACCACTGCTTCTTGTCCATATACCAATCTGAATGGTGCGTGTCCTGTCAATTTCTTTCATGTGGTCCTGTATGCCCACAATAATGTCGGTATTTTGAGGTCCCAATCATCCCTGTTGACATTACATATTTTTGTCAGTGCATTTTCCATGATTTTGTTAAATGCTTCTATTGTTTTGTTTTCTTGCGGATGATATGGTGTGCTATTTTGATGTTGGACTTCAAATTCCTCAGTCATAGCCTTGATGGTACTGTTAATGAAGTGAGTACCTTGGCCGCTCATCAAAATTATTGGGCAACCAAATCTAGTGATTACTTGTTCAAATAGAAAGTGTGTTGTTGTTTCTGCGCTGCAATCTTTGAATGGTGCTTCTTCTGCCCATCTTGTTAGGTATTATGTCATGGTGATAATGCATATTTCTCATGTCCTCTTTCCTGGTGGGCTAATTGGTCCCAAAAATTATATTTCCCATTTGTCGAATATCTGCAATGTTACCTGTGGTCGTAATGGCATTTCGTCCCTTCTATTGGGTTTTCCAACCCTCTGACAGACATCTCATCTCTGGCAATACTCTTTTGAATCTTTGTGAATGGTCAGCCACCAAAGTCATGCATGCAATACCTTCTATGTGGTAGCTTTGCCTGTGTAATGTCCTCTTGTGCACAATACCTTATACGCAGTAGCTTTGCCTGCATAATACATATCTTTGCAAGATGCTCTCTGCGTCCATTTTGTATAAGTGTCATGCGATCAACTAATAGTCTATAGCTCGGAATACCTAGTTTTTCTTATGCGTGATGTTGTAATCCTGTGGTGCAGTACCTGTAATCAAGTACTGGATGATGTCTGCAAAGTATTCATTAGCGATCTGGACTAAAAATAGCTATGCATCCAGAAAGTTGTCGTATTAGCTTGTAGGTTCCTCTTTGTTCGTGACCCTTGATAGGTGGTCTGGTCCTACATTCAACATTCCTAGCTTGACTATTACTTCAAAATCAAACTCTTGAAACTATAGTAACCATCGATAGATTCTCCCCCCCAACATTGGCTTGTTAACTAGGTATTTAAGGGCTGAGTTCTCTGTGAACATCTTAAAATGTTTTCCTAGTAAGTAGTGTCTGAATTTCTGTAGTGTGTAGACCATAGCTAGGCATTTCCTCTATGTAGTGTTATAGTTCTGCTCTGATTCTGATAGTTTTCTTCTCATGAATGCTATAGGATGATCCAAGTCTCTTTCTCATGGTTGCGTCAAAATATCTCCAAGTGATATGGTTGATGCATCTACATGTGCGTGGAATGTCTTCTCCCAGTCTAGAAATACTAGTATTGGTGGGGTGGCCATTTTTTCTTTCAACGTATCCAGACCATGTTGAAAATCTTCATTCCATTGAAACTTTATATCTTTCCTTAACAGTTTATCCATTGGCGTGGTGATTTGCGCATACCCTTTTATAGTTTTTCTATAGTATCCTGTGTGTCCCAATGTTTCTCTTAGTTGACAGACTGTCTTTGGTGGTGGCAAGTTAACAATTACTGCAATCTTTGCAGGATCTACTAGTAAACCTTGTTTTCATACTATATGGCCCAATAGTATCCCAAACGGTGTTCCAAAGATACATTTATTAATGTTTAATGATATCTGGAACTTCCTACACCTTTCTAACATAAACCGCAAGACCTCTACATGGTCTTTCAACAGACTATAGACTGTCCAGTCGTCCAAGTATACTTCTAGAAACTGGTGGATAAATTCCTTAAATGAAGCTATGATTACTCTGGAAAATATTGTTGGTGCTTTCTTTAGTCCAAATGACATGACTGTGTACTGGTAGGATCCCCATTCTGTAGCAAACGTGGTCTTGTATCTGTCTTCCTGTGCTATCTTGATATGGTGGTAGCCTGAGAATCCATTAGTGAATGAGTAAACTTCCTGTCCTCCTACGTTCTCCAACAGTTCATCTGTGAAAGGTGTAGGGAAAGGGTCATATAGGCATGCATCGTTCAACTTCCTCAAGTCGATGCATATTATTATCTCGCCTTGTTTTTTCTCCTGAACTACCATTGGGCTTATTCATTTTGATTCTTCCATAGGTTCTATGATTCTGACTTCGAGCATTCTATCGATCTCAGCTTTAACTTTCTACTTATATATCGGGTTTATTCTGTATGGTCATTGTCTGATTGGTCTTACTTCAGACCTGAGTGGTATATTCATTTCTCCTAGCTCTCCTGTTATGCCTTTGATTTCTGTAAATGTTGTGGGGAACAAATCGTTGTACTCACGCAGTAATTCTGTTATGATTTCTACTGTTTTCTCATCCTAGTAGTCTCCAATTATGGCCATTTTGGGATTCTCCACTGTCCCAATGTTGAATTTATTCACCTTGATGGGTGCAACAATTACTTTTGATTTTAAAGGTGGACCTTCCACTTCTCTTTCGCCTTCTTCTTCCTCAAAGTGAATATCACGCGGATCGTCTTCATCTGGTGCTTCTTCCTGCACATGGTAGCATGACAACAATTGTTTCAATGTATGTTTGTTCCGTTGTTGTTCCTCTATTATGAGTTTGACTTCTAATTCCTTAATGAATATGACCCCTCTTATCTGCTTAAGTGTTGCATCTATGTTGGGGTTCTCATGATCGAATGAGAAAGTGATTGTAAAATTTGGTTGCAATACTATCCAGCTCATAGTTGCTGGTCTGTATACCCGTTTGTTGGTATGCCTTCTAAGGTATGTACGAAATGATGAGGTCATTCCTCTGGATGTGTCATTTTCCACAACGCTCTGCACTTCTCCAAGTGTTCCGCTGGTTCCCCCTTTCCATCATACTTCTGCTGCTAGTTACTTCTCTGTTCTATGCCAAACCTTATGCACAGTAACCTCTTGCATTAGTACTAGTCCTTGATTGTTTCTTTATGTGCACCCCACCATAGTACATGTGCGGCCTTGAATGATATATCGAGTGCTAAGAGTATATGATTTTATAGTACTTCATCCTCGTACTGTGCTAATAATACTTCTAGATCAGTTACTCCATGGAAACTGGGTGGTTCCCTTATCTCTGTACCTACCCATCTTACTGTGCGGTCTATTCTTGCATATCTTCTTGTGGAAACTTCGTGTAGCCTTTGTTGCCAATTTTCTAAACCTGTGTCTGAGTCTGTCACACATGAAGTAATGCTTCACCAACTGAGTATCCCATATGTAGTTGGGTTTACATAATCCTCATCGCGCACAGTTTTTCTGTACAATTGGATGATTTCTTCTAAGTCTAAGCAAGTAGGTTCTACAAACTTTTCCCCTTTTGATGGGTCTAATGGTGTGGTGACCCTATATTCTCCCGACTCAAATGTCATTTTTCATGTCTTTAAGTTGATTATGGTCTGGTTATCAAACGCCCAATCCAAGCCAAGAAATGCTAGATATGGTGTTGTGTCATCCACTATTTCAATCACTTTGAAGTCTGCTTTGGTGTGCACTCCATCCATGTCTACCATTACTCCTTTCAGTCTGCCAATTGGCAGAACTCTATGTTGGTTTGCTAGTTTTAGTTGGACAGGTGAATATCCTAATGTGGGATCTCCCATACATTGCCATGTATTCTTAGGTAATACATTGACTTCAAATCCTAGATCTAGTATGATATCTCCCATGTTGAAATCTCCAATGGTGGAATTCATCCTAAACTCCCTACTTGTTATTCTCCTTGTATGTAGGTTCTTGACTATTTGTTGTTCTAGTTTTCCTTCTGTCTCTATGCTACATATTTATAATATATTTTGCAATATTTTGAAAGAGGATGGGTCATTCAATAGTTTTACACATGATTGTAAAAATCCTTTGATTGTACTTACTTGTCCCATGGGCCACATTTAGTTGGTATGATACAACAATGGAGGCATCTCATACTTTGGCGCTTCCTTGTTCTGCTGCGCAGTTGAAGTCGACGCGGTGTCTTGCTTCAAGAATTCTTATCTGGCTTTCTTAAATGTGTCCTTCTCATTCTGCGCGTCAAACTATCACCTTGGTTCAACATTCTTCTTCACCCATTTGTGTTGTATTGGCTCTTGTCGGGCTACATCGTTTCCCGTTTTATCTCCTTCGCATGTAACTATATTGATGTTTCGTCCTTCATCCCTCACTTCGGCTCAAATCCATTGAACATTCTGGTTGTTCTGGTTCCTCTTTTCGTAGATCTTCCCTAGTAATGTAGGACACTCTTTTGTGTCATGATCCGATGCACGACAATACATACAAGTCACTGGTGGAAGTGGAAATTCTCTTGCATAATGTCCTATTTGTTGAAAGTTGTGACATACCACTAGTCCTCTACCTCTTCCAAAACCTCCTCTTGCTCATCCTCCACCTCTGTAGCCAACTCGATCTCCTCTTGGTGCATTATATGAGGCGCCTGATTGTACTGCACAGTATTGTAGTGAGATTGCACTGTGTTATACCGTGGCTGCGCAATGTTATATGGTTATTGCACAGTATTCTATGGGGCTAGAACTTGATTAAACTGTGGTGAGGCTTGCCCAGTCATCATTTTTTCCTGCACCCTATATGCATATGATGTCCTCTCTCACATCAAATCCATAGTTCTACAATATTTGTCATCATGTCCCACTGACTTGCAAAAGTTGCAATATGCACTCTTTGGGACTGTCTGGTATTTCTGCATCATTGGGTAGTGATATGATTGTGGCCTAGTTTCTTACAGATTTCGCACCAGAATCCTCCTTTTGGTAATTTATTTGGCATCCCTGCGGCCATGTACTGCGCGAATGTTAGACATTAGTTCTTGTGGTGTCCTTCTGTCATGCATGTGGTACACCAAATGCCTTCTCATTTTTCCTTACTTTTGTTCTGGTTTAGCTGGAATGTTAAGTTCTTCAAGTCCTCCTTCATCTCTTCAATGTTTGGGTCCATCTGCTGATATTGGTTTTCTTCTAGTTGCAGGGCTGCCTACAGAGCCTCTGACTGTGTCTAAAACTTTTGTTCTCACAATGGGTATTTAAACTGTGGTAGCAATGAATTGACGAATATGTGCCTGTGTTGCATATCGATCATGAGATATTTCAACTTTACTTTCAGTTGCTTGAATCTCTGGTCAATATCCCATATGGATTCTCTTGGTTTCTGTCTAATTTATATCATCTCGTTCATGTATTGATCCTCTAAACTTGGCTTCTAAAACTCATTTATCAACAATTTCTTGATGTCCACAATCACTCTGGTTGTTCCTGGTGGATTTTTTGTAGCTAAACTCATATACCAATCCAGTGTGTGATCCCTTAGTGTAATCACTAGCTGTGAAAGTTTGGTATCTTTGTCTGTGATCTGTTTTTCTTCCCAAATATTTTGACAAATAAACAAATGTTTTTTTGGGTCCTACGCTTCTCCTTTGAATTCTGGTAACCTGATTGTAACACCCCAGGTTCTGAACCCCCATTTTAACTAATGTATTGTTACAATGATGAGAGGCTAGAGTGCCCAAAAAATTATTAAAAGGCCAATGTGCCCAAGAAATGTAATGTTTTGATCATTATTAATAATAAACACATCCCTAGCCGCTAGACAGACAAAGACTAGAGTTATAGGGGGCTATGATTCCATAAGAGAGGGGGATTGAGGGGATAAATGTTATTTCCTATTCTATTTACCCTTCTGTCTAAGGGAGGGGATCAGTTATGTGAGCTTATTGGGGGAGGCCAGGAGGTTCTTGATTCCCAACGAAATACTTAAACATCCCATGGACTGTTGGGGGGGGGGGAGGTTTGGCTGATAGATCATTCGCTCCTTCATCCGTTTATGTGTTCATTCGTGTACTCACTTGTTCATTCATTCCATCCTGACCTATTTCTCATTGATCCATCCTCATCTGCGCCTTGGCTTGGGAAAGGGAAACAAAATGCCACATATTAGCCACATTTTTGTTGGCTGTAGTGGTTGCTGGTGTAATCCAGCCATGACTGGAGGCCTTCATGTCTGAGATGCATTGGCCTGTGTCCAACGTTGTTCATAGTTGCAAGTCTTGAGAGTTCCAACATTGAGATTCTGGACCAGTTGCACTAGAGCCCAAAATAAGGAGAAGGACTGCCTGAGGGACTGCATGGCAGAGAAGCGTGGAGGTCCATTCTCTTGGGTGGTGTAGGATGGGTAGAAGAGAGATGGGTACTTGGATTGTTGTGAGTGTTGGGACATACTATGAGAGCTTGAGTGCTAACTGGTTTGGGAATCCAAGTAACACTATGGAACTGTCCTTGTGGATTCATAGCCTTGGCTTGGGGGTGACACTACTGTTGAGATTTGGAGTAGTAGTGTCTATGGTTGGGTGGAATGTCCTTGGTCTGCAGCCAATTGGTGTCATCTTTTATAAAGATAATTTCTCTCTGTTATGGTATTAATTATCTGTATATGAATGTATTCCATTGTGTATTTATTTATCGTATGATTGAATCTTTAGAGTATGCATACTTGATGGTTATTGTTGTGCATGTCATCAAATATTTTCTTTTATACGTCCTGATTATTTTTAAAAGGTATCGGTAAGAGAAAGAAGTTGAGGGGTGGGCTTGAAGGTGGCGTACCCTGGCCTATGGGTGGATGGGGTGTGTTATAGATTGGTATTAGAGCCAGTTTGAAACACTGGGCTGGTATGGGTCGGGTTTGTTGGTCAAAGTTTCGTGGTTGAGATCAAATTATGACCGTGAAGTTGAAAATATCAGGAGAAGTGGAATTGCAGAATCTATGCAGGAGTAGAACGTCAGAGATCCTTTGTAAGGGTTCGAAGGATCGTGACCTTCCCCTTTGAATTCGGGAGTGATTGAAACTGTGGTATCAAGAGAGATCTGGGATTGTTGGATCAGAGGGTAGGTGAACAAGGGTCATCCGATGAAAGTGAAGCAAAGGTTAAGTCACAACCATCAGATTGCTTGGAGAGAGATCGACGACCAGGAGGCATTGCGGGGAACCAAGTTGCATGGGAGTTAATTCCCCAAGGCGGTCCCGCAATCCAAACCATGGTTTCACCGAGGGGTTACATGTTAGCGTCAAAAGAATTGTGGGGTGAAAGGCAGGTTACTCCAAACCACCAATGCGTGCCCCCAAAAATTGAAAGGCATTAAGTGATGTGACATGTTAGTGCTCAAACATCGAAACTCCAAAGAGCCGAAGTAGATCCAGACCGTTGATCAAAGTGGACACGCAACAGGATATCCTACACTTCAACAGATAACCACTTCGAAAGAAAGATGGATGTGAAAATACAGAACTCCCAAAGGTCCAAAGCCCAGAGTTCATCTGGGCCATCCATCAACAAAGACACATGGTGCCATATCTCTTACTTCAGAGACTTAGTAATCCAGAAGGTTTTGCAGAGTGAAGCACTAGGGAAAGAATTACCTGAAGTACCAAAGTAATTAAGGACCGTTGATATCAAATCAACTAGAACCGTTGATCTTTGCATAAACATCTCCCAAAGTCCCGAAGTCTGGGGTTAATACGGACCATCCGATAAGGGAGACACATGTCGAAAGATTGGCCAGTTCAGGATTTCATAATTCGAGAGAATTAGAAGTGTGCTAGTGTGGAAACTCCCGAAGCCTGAAGTCCCAAATCCCAAATAATCGAAGTGGTGGGGCATGATGACATCACCTGGAGGTGATGTGGACACCGAAATTCTGAAGTGACGTAGCTTGTGGACGTCACGTCGGATGACATGGACACATGGGATGTGTGCCATGTGTCAGTAAGTTTTGAACATATGGAGGATTGAAATGTCAGTGAGAATGTGACATGTGTCAGCCACCTTATTGGGCCACGTGTCCGCTTATAGTATTTCACCACGTGGTGACAAATCGCGCTGTCCGGAGACTAGGAACTATAGAGGAAAAATATGTGACAGTTGGCATTGGGTCGAGAACTCCCGAAGAGTCGATGCGATTCAAAACCATTGATCTATGAGAGACACACGTCAACAGATCATCGAATTCGAGTGAAAGCACTCCCGGAGAAAGTGAAGGTGGAGAGTTTGAAACTCTTGAAGCCCAAAGAGCCGAAGCGATTCATGGCCGTCGATCTACAGGAGGACATGCATAGACATATCGTAAACTCCAGGTAAAATCGTTCCGGGAGGAAGCAAGCAGGGAAAGTTGAGACTTCTAAAGGCTAGAGTTCTAAAGTGGATCTTGATCGTTGATCATGAAAGAGGAAAAGGAACATTGATCAAGTCCTGGTTGAAGGTTTCGAAGTTGTGAAGCGGCACGAAGGATTTGGCCACGGTTTTGAGTTTTGGTCACCTGGGGAAGTGGTTTGAAGGGAGTGCATGTGCAAAATTAAATTCTGTATCGGCTAAGGGATAACATGGAAGTGTTATATGGTGCATATTGATACATATATGTTCTTCATGAATTGATAAGAAAAAGGACCTATAACATGGTTTGGCAAATTTTGTTTATCATATGCATAATTCTAACAAAATGGTCGCTTGCACATTTTGCAGAATTAAGGGGTTTAAACACATCAACTTAGAATGCGTATTGAAGAAATGGAAGAAGGCGAGGGAGAATCCAACCATGATAAGGAGGCTGAAGGCCAGAATACTAGATTTGGTAATGCAGAGACAGAGTCCAATGGAAGGAAGGAAAGAGGAGAGAAGGAAACATTAATAGAAACGATAAGAAGCCTGAAAATAGAAGTGCAAAGCTACAAAGAAGACAATGGGAGACTGATGAGAAAGAAAAGTTATATAAATTCTTGATTGTTGTAGAGATTAAATTAGTTGCAGAGGTAAATGATGAAGGGATCAAACTCAAAACAAGAGGAAGAAGGCATGTTTCATGAAAGAAGAGAGGATCGTGGAAGAGCTATTTATTCAAGAAGTGCCAGCAGAACTCATAGACACCACTCACCCCCTTACTCAGAAGGAAAGTTTTATGCATTGGAAGATCTCATAAGCAGTCTAAAGGTGTCTCCTGTTAGGCACCAGAGAAGGAGACAGGGAGTGGATATTTTGCAAAGAGAGCCGGGGAAGCTTAATCCACCCTCCTTTGATGGTGAAAAAGAAAGGGAAGATGATTCCTAAGCATGGTTTCTTGGACTGAGGAGATAGTTTTAGTTGCATAACTATTCATCCAACCTGGAAGCTAGGATTTCCACCTACCATTTACATGGGAAAGCTGCAATGTGGTGGGAACAACTGAAGAAATTTGAACATATTAATGAGAGTAGGATCACTTGGAAGCAATTCAAGAAGTACTTCCAGAAGGAGTACCTCTGAGAGAATTTCTATGACAATAAATGCATGATTTCTTAGAACTCAGGCTGGGAAGCATGACTATGACAGAATATGAGAAGAAATTCTTAGGATTGTTAAAATATGTTGGGTTTATAAACGATGAAAAGGTAAAGATACAGAGGTTTTTGAGTGGACTGTCAGCCTTTTATAAACAAAAGATTAGGTATGATAAGCCCAAGAATTTGAGGCCATTAGGAAGGATAAATACCTGTATGAGCAAGGACAGGGAAGAGAATCCCTGTAGAAATCTTGGAAGGATAAGAGAAAGGAGAAGTCTGATCAGAGGAGGAAAGGATTCAAGCCTCCCTTTGTTAGGAATGAGCCTAATGGAAATCATCAAGATCAATATGCTAAGGGTGAATCCAAGAAAGAATACTCCTTGGGAAAAAGGTGAAGGCCACCTATCCAATGTTGGGGATGCAAAGAAGATCACTTGTACATGGATTTCCCCCACAGAAAGGAAAGAGTGAAGACTGTGCAAAACTTCCAAGAGGCTACAACAATCGAAGATATGGGAAGAATCTATGCAGATTTAGATGATCGACAAGAAGAGTACCAGTCCAATATGATCGAGGTGGAAGGTAAGATCATAAATAATCCTGTTGCTATTTTAATTGATTCGGGAGCAAGTCGTTGTTACATTGATCCTAAAATAGTGGATATATTACATTTGGAGAAAAGTAAGCTTGGAAAATCAAGTTTTGTTTAGCTAGCCACTGGAACCAAAAGGGGAATCCATGATATGGTTAGAAGTTGTTCCATAAGTCTTAATGGTGTGAATACAAATGTTGATCTAAATATCATACCATTGGGGTCTTATGATATTCTAATTGGAATGGATTGGCTGGACAAGCACCATGTTTTCCTAGATTGTCATAGAAAGACATCTACATGTCTTGATGGACATGGAAAATAGAGGATTGTGAAAGAAGTCCCAAGACCCATATCTATAAGGGAGATTTCATCCTTATAGATGAAAAGATATTTTAGGAAAGGATGTCAATTGTATGCAGCTCATGTTGAAGAGCCAAAAAATACAAAGGGGACAAGCCTTGAACATTTCTTGGTACTATAGGAATTTGAAGATGTATTCCAAGAAATACCAAGGTTGACACCAAGAAGGGAGATAGATTTCTCAATTTATTTAGTGCCAGGAGCTGCCCCGGTGTCAAAAACACCTTACAGAATGATCGCACCAGAGTTAAAAGAATCAAAATGCAGTTGGAGGAATTGTTGAAGAAAGGGTACATACATCCAAGTGTTTCACCTTGGGAAGCACCAATACTTTTTTTCAAAAAGAAGGATGGAACCTTGAGGCTGTGTATTGACTTTCGACAACTGAACAACTATACCATAAAGAACAAGTATCCTCTACCCATAATTGATGACCTCTTTGATCAACTAAGAGGAGCAAATATATTTTCAAAGATTGACCTGAGGTAAGGATACCATCAGGTAAGAATCAAGGAAGAAGACATTCATAAGATGACCTTTAGGACCAGGTATGGGCATTATGAATTTGTAGTGGTGCCATTTGGACTGACTAATTCACCAACTGTCTTTATGTGCTTAATGAATGGCATATTAAGAAATTATTTGGATAAGTTTGTCACAGTGTTCTTGGATGACATACTTATCTATTCTAAGTCTGAAGAGGAGCATGAACATCACTTAAGACCGGTGTTGCAAGTTCTGAAATAACATCAGTTGTATGCCAAGATGAGTAAGTGTTCTTTTTATCAAAAGTAGATCCATTACTTAGGACACATTATTTCAGAATGAGGCATAACAGTAGATCCAGAGAAGATTGAATCCATTAGAGGATGGCCAATGCCCATAAATGTGTCAAAAGTTAGATATTTTATGGGATTGTCTGGTTACTACAGAATGTTCATAGTAGGTTTCTCTAAGATTTCTCATCCCATCACTTCTTTTCAAAAGAAGGGAACTAAATTCGAATGGACACCTAAGTGTGAAGAGAATTTTAATCTGTTGAAGGAATTACTTACTAGTGCACCTGTGTTAAAGATGGCTGACCCAAATGAAAGTTTTGTGGTATGTACAGATGGATGCAAGGAAGGACTTGGGGGAGTCCTCATGAAAAATGGATATGTCATTGGTTATGAGTCCATAAATCTTAAGGAGCATGACAGGAACTATGCCACACATGACTTGGAGCTTGCTGCCATTGTCCATGCCTTGAGGATGTGGAGCCATTATCTCATGGGGAAGAGATTTGAAGTAAGGATAGACCACATTGTCATGAAGTATCTTTTTGAACAACCAACCTTGAATTCCAGGAAAACAAGATGACTGGAATGGTTAAGTGAATATGACCTCGATATCAAGCATATCAAAGCTAAGGAGAATAAATTTGTCGATGCACTTAGTAGAAGAGTGCATCTCATGCATGCTATTGCTGTCAGTATGCATCAATCAGACTTGAAGAGCATAATTTTAGATGGTCTTGTTACAGATCGACATTACCTATAGGTAAACGAAAGCTTACAACAAGGAGATGTACAACAGAAAATAAAAGAATATGAGATAAATGAAGATGGATTACTAATGCATAAGAATAGAATCTATGTTCCTAGTTTTGGAGAACTAAGGAATTCAGTATTGAAGGAAATGCATGATGTTCCTTATGCTGGTCATCCTGGTTACGAGAAAACAATTATAGCAGTAAGAAGCCAATTATTTTGGCCAGGAATGAAAAAGGATGTTGCTGGTTACATCGCTCGATGTATGGAATGTCAGAAGGTGAAGGATGAGCATAGGAACCCAGCGGGTTTGATGCAGCCATTACCTATCCCAGAGAAGAAATGGGAGGTGATAACCATTGATTTCATAACTAAATTACCCAAGAAAACAAAGAAACACGATTCAATCATGGTGGTGGTTCATTTTGTTCATGTAAAGACAAAACATACAACGACTAATATTGCAGAAATTTACATGAGAGAGATTTCTAGGTTGCATGGGATACCTAAGACAATTGTCTCGGACAGAGATACAAAGTTTAACTCCAATTTGTGGAGGGGATTGTTTAAAGGATTTGGTACAAATATAAACTTTAGCACAACATACCATCCCCAATCAGATGGACAAACAAAGAGGGTCAACCGAATAATTGAAGACATGCTGAGAATGTATGTGATGGATAAGCCATCTAAGTGGGAAGATTACTTGCACTTGGTCGAGCTTGCATATAATAATGGGTATCAAGATTCATTGCGAATGAGCCCATTTGAAGCCTTGTATGGTAGGAAATGAAATACTCCAGTGAGCTGGGAAAACCCAACAACTAGAGTGGTACTTGGGCCAGAGTTGCTCAAGGATATGGAAGACCAGATGGTTAAGATCAAGTAGAATTTAAAGGAATCTCAGGATAGACAGAAATTTTATGCAGATAAGAACAAGACATCTAGAGAATTTAAAGTAGGGGAGCATGTACTTTTGAAAGTGAAGCCCAAGAAAAGATCTTTGAAATTGGGTAGTTGTACAAAGCTGACATCCATATTTTGTGGTCCATTTGAAATATTGGACAGAATAGGGGTAGTTGCATACATGCTTGCATTTCCTGCTTCCATGAATGTGCATAATTTGTTTCATGTCTCTTTACTAAAGAAATATGTACATGATCCTAACCATATTATTGATTAGCATCTGATTCAGGTAGAGATAGAGGGAGACTTTCATGTTTAGCTAGTGTGTGTATTGGAAATAAAGGTCAAAATGATCCATAATCGAGTTATAGAGTTTGTAAAAGTTCAGTGGACTTGCTACAATCCTGAAGATGCTACTTGGGAGCATGAAGATGACATGCGGGTAGAGTACCCACAACTTTTTGAATAAAAATTGAGATTTTGATCTCTATTTTGTATATGCACTAAGGACAATGCCAAAATAAGGGGGAGGGGATGTAACACCCAGGGTTATGAACCCCCATTTTAAATAATGTATTGTTACAATGCTGAGAGGCCAGAGTGCTCAAACAATTATTAAAAGGCCAGTGTGCCCAAGAAATGTAATGTTTTGATCATTATTAATAATAAAAACATCGTTGGCTACTAGATGGAGAAGGACTAGAGTTCTAGGGGGCTATGATTTCATAAGAGAGGGGGCTTGAGGGGATAAGTTTTATTTCATATTATATTTACCCTTTTTCTAAGGGAGGGGATCAATTACGTGAGCTTCTTGTGGGAGGCTAGGAGGTTCTTGATTCCCCACAAAATACTTAAACTGCCCCTGGACTGTTGGGGGGGTTGGATGATAGCTCGTTCGCTCCTTCATCCATTTATGCATTCATTCACTTGCTCACTCGTTCATTCATTCAATATTGAACTATCACTCATTGATCCATCCTCATCTATGCCTTGGCTTGGGAAAGGGAAACGAACTGTCGAATATTAGCCACGTTTTTGTTGGCTGTAGTGGTCGCTAGTGTAATACAACCATGACTGGAGGCCTACATGTCTGAGATGCATTGGCCTATGTCTAGCGTTGTTCACAGCTGTGAGTCATGAGAGTTCCAGCATTGAGATTTTGGACCAATTGCGTTGGATCCCAAAAGAAGGAGAAGGAATGCCTTAGGGACTACATGATAGAGAAGGGTGGAGGTCCATTCTCTTGGGTGGTGCATGCTAGGTAGAAGAGAGATGGATAATTGGATTGCTGTGAGTGCTGGGAAATCCTATGAGAGATTGAGTGCTGACTGGTTTGGGAAGCCAAGTAACACTCTAGAACCATCCTTGTGGATTCATAGCCCTAGCTCAGGGGTGAAACTGCTTTTGAGATTTGGAGCAGTAGTGTCTACAATTGGGTGGAATGTCCTTGGTCTGCAGCCAGTTGGTGTCATATTTTATAAAGATAACTGCTCTCTGTTATGGTATTAATTATCTATATATGAATGTATTCAGATGTGTATTTATTTATTGTATGACTGAATCTTTAGAGTATGCATGTTTGCTGGTTATTGTTGTGCATGTCGTCAAGTATTTTCTTTTATGCATCTTGATTATTTTTAAAATGTATCAGTAAGAGAAAGAAGACCAGGGTTGGGATTGAAGGTGGAGTACCCCGACTTGTGGGTGGCCGGGGTGTGATATAGATCTGATGGTGGGATCATGTCCGACCATCCTGAATGTTGAACTACTACCTCTACACAGTGTATATACTTAACTAGTGCTTCCTGAATTGGCTCCTACAGTTGTTGTTCCTTGTGTAGATGTACTTCTTGTTGTCTTTCCTCTTCTGAAATTGGTTGTCTAAACGATGATGTTCTCTTTGGTGTATTAGTTTCACATGGGTTTGTGGGTTCCACACTGACATTAATATGGATAGGATTGCTTCCTTCTCTTCCCTCTCTTGGACCTCTTGTCTTCCTCTCATATGTTGCATGCAGGATTTCCTCAATCTACTCCACAGCCCGAAGATCCTCTACCTCTTCTTCGTCACTTGCAAAGCTTTCCCTTACAGCTACAACTCTCTTCTTGGTGTTCACCTTGTATTGGTAGGGTACTCCACTGTGCACCTTTCCAACTATTTCCATGATCCACTTGATCTGATTGTCGTCCATCATGATTGGGTCCAAGGGTTCCTCCTTCTTTCCTTTATCCATTCCTCCTTCCATTTTTCGTCTCCCTGTGAGTGCTTCCCCCCTTCCCCCATGCACACATGAAATTTTGGTTGTCCGACTCCATTGTAATTACACCTTTGTTATATAGAAATATCATAATAGAAGTATACAACAATCAAATATACCTTCTTTGAGGCCTGCATATAAACTCTTTCTCTGCTGCGTTGTATGACTTCATTATATCTATTGCAAATTCTGTTATAAATCTTGCTACAATACTGTCGAGCCAAAAATCTATTGCTCATGTGAATTTGTTGTTTACCTGCTGTAACTACTCAATCTGAACTGAAGTCCACTCTAACTTTCGGATCTGGTTTGTTGCATTGTTATCCTTCAACCTCAATATCCACTCTTGTAATAAATGTGGAAAATCATAGAAAAATACTTCATGCAAATCAGTAAACATGTATTTATAAAGATATTTGTGTGGTGTTACTCTAGGGTTTCTGTTATCTTTTTGCGCAAATTCTAGCTCTTTTGTCTTCAACTAGATTTCGATCTCTGCTTTTGTGGGATTCCATGGTATCGACATCCCCTTCTAGCGGTTCCTTCTTCTCATCGTTCGATTTAGTATTCCCTTGACCTGCCTTCCACAGATCTTATGTATCCAACATATTTTCAACAGATCCCATCTACTCAATCCTATATTGTACCAACCGACCACAACAAAACCATTTGTGGGTTATTATTCTTATTTGAGTTTATATATTTAACTTGATTAACCCAGGGTTCATGTCTATTAGGGTTCCAACAAAGCCTCTAACACTATCAACCCTCTTGGTAAACTAGAAGGCAACGCAGCGCACAGAGTGCACTGCACATTCTCACCCAAGATAGTTTTAATGGGTGACTACAATACTCAAGTGTTTGTAGTCCAGGATTGAGTGGAGGTCTAAGAAGTGTGCGTTGAGAGCTCTACTTAACTTATTAGAGTAATAAACTATCATTCACGATTATGCATGGAATATATTCAACTCATACATTCAACATACTAATATCTACTTAGAAACATTAAGGAACACATGCATTCAATCACATAACATAGGTCTTATTGTGGTTCACCCACTCCTGGGATACGTCCATAAAAATATGGCTCTGAAGCGCTTCTATTATAGTAGTTCCAAAACTACAGCTCCACACACTTTAAAACTATTCTCATTCAGGTTGAGATCTATTACGAGGCAGAATAGATTTCACCAGGCTCCTCAACCTATGATCTAACCCTCAATATGCACCCTCTTTACTCTTCCCCGGCTCAACAACTTACAAAAGTAGGTCGTATAGAAAAATATTATAACTAGTTATCAAAATAGGACTCCTCCTCTAGACTCTCTATATCCTCCCTCTAGCTCTCATCTCTCATTCTAGCTCTCCCTATGAGACCTAGGTATCTACATTTATACATTTCTGTCTCACCAACCATTACAGTTTATTAGAAAAAACCTAACCCTAGCATCGTTAGGTCTTCCATGCATGCACGTGTGCTGCTCTTCCTTCCAATTGTCACTTTCCTCGTGCATGCCTTCCTTCCCAAAATAGCCTTTCTTTATGCTTTGGACTACTTCCAAAAAGCATCCTTTCGGTATACATAACCATTTTCTAGACCGACTGGACTATGTATGAAAAAGGAATACTCTGGCTTCAATGACCTGAAGAGTTCTCCTTGGTATGATTTTATTCATTTTCGGGCTCGAGGGACTAAACTTATGAAAAACACCATTATGGAGAGTTGTACTTTCCAAAGTTGAGTCGTAATTGCATCTGCATATTGACTTCTTGTGATTTTAGGCCTAATGTCGTCTTTAGCATGCTCTTGTTGAACTGCTTGCCTATGCATTCCTATCAGTTCCCATCCTTGCATTTTATTCCTTTGCAACTCGATACCTTATACCTAGTGGAAACATCCCCCAAGTGTCCTTATGTTGCACATGCTTCCTTGCATTGAGCATAGGTAAGTTCCTTGTGCTTTGGAACTAGTTTTCTTTCCCACAACACTTGTTTCCTCCACTGTACAA
This sequence comes from Picea engelmannii, assembly GCA_009831015.1. Lineage (NCBI taxonomy): Eukaryota > Viridiplantae > Streptophyta > Pinopsida > Pinales > Pinaceae > Picea > Picea engelmannii. The sequence continues at coordinate 332,123 of ML783225.1, read as the reverse complement.
TAAGAATTGTTTTGTTCTTTTTCAGGCTTCTAAAACATGAAAAAGACAAAAAAATATAAAAAAAACCAAAAACAATGGGAAAACATCTATCTCTTTTGTTGGCAACAGTCTTCTCTCCCTTGAACAAAGTATAATCTTGAGTCAGTATCTCATGATTTTGGGTTAGTATGGTTATAGGAGACCTTTTCTCACTTTGAGTTTTTTCTCCCCCAGTTGGTTATTCTTCCAACTATATGAAACATTTGTTGATTCCTCTAGTTTCAAAAATGTATCCCATATTATGGTCATGGTGTCCGAGTCACATAATGTGTCGTGATTATGTTCAAGGGAAAGATTTCAACCTGTGTCGACCATTCTGTAGTTATCCTGTGACCTTGAAATTCGTCCTTCCCAATTCAGCCTCATCATCATGAGTATCAGTCTCTTCGTCCGGTCTCTTCCAAATCTTTGTCCTTCTGCCACTCATCATGCTGGATGATGGAGGATGCCTTAATTCCTTCCTTCTAGTGGATTCCCTCCCATAGAATCCGACACATATTTCTCTAGGATAGGGATCTAGAGTTATGTTTGGTACCTTGGGGCTTGCAGTCATTAGTGGCAGGTTCCCTTACTATTGACAGTGGGAATACCTCAATTTACCCTGCTCGATAGTTTCTACCAGGTGTTCGATGCCAGCTCATCCATTCACAATTTTTAGATAGTACCATGGTATCTTGACTCCCATTATCATTATCGATGGGTTGTATCACATTTCTTAACGGTATACCTCAATGATTGGTAATGAAACAATGTCTCACTGTCTTCAACTTCGACTCATTTATTCACATAGTGTAGACTTGTACCACGATGGATCGTAGTGAAGAATTCAGATGAAGTATGAGAATCACATATTTTGTGCTCCTTCTCGACTCATATGGTGCCACCTCATAGATTGGTACTCACAAACAGGGATGATTTTAAGGATGGAAATTTGTTTTAAAATGTAGAAAACTTGGCGAATCTTACTAATCCTTCATATGTGAACTATAAATGTTTGGCGATATTTTTGTAAAAATATTCAAATTTCTAAGTATTTTTTATATTTTTTTATAAACTTTTGGCGATTTTTAAGGTAAAATAATTTTATCCTATAGAATTTGGGCGAATCATTTTTAAAATAACGAATCTTATTTTTGGAAAAACCATGGAAAATTAGCCCATGAGCAAAATTTATCCCCTAAAATCATCCCTGCTCATAAAGAATCATATTTTTTGTTGATTTGGTCCCAATTATCCTCTGTTGTTGATTTTGAGACATAGTTTCACTGTGTATCAATTCGTGGCTATGGTATACTTTGACATGGATCCACTATGTATTCTTCATGGCCATGCTTTCTACTTCATCTATATCACATGGGTCCACTATGTACTATTCATGGCCATGGACTTTATATATGCTATAGATTCGCAATGTACTTACTTTGGAGGCCATGCTTACATCACTCTTGAGCATGGGTATGCCTGACTTGGGAAAACAAATTCTTTCTTAACCATTGCTGACGATTATTGTTGTTGGATTGATTTTTCGGGAAACTCCATGGATTATTTGATGCATCCTCACCTCTCAGAGTTCATAATGTAATTTGGCGATCATTTTTCCCTTTTGAACTCACACATTAGGGGGAATCTGTTATAGCACAAAATTCCACACCTATGCTTTTGTGCCATGGCCTAACCCTTTCCTATTGCTTGCTATACTTTCCTCCCAAAGGAACTCTCAAAAATTACTTAAAAAACATGCCCTAAGAGCATATCTGCAGGTTTCCCAAGTGCAACACACATAAATGTATGCTTTACCACATTGCAACTTGCGGATGCGCTTAACATTTGTGAGAAATAAAATAATCCTATGTTTTCGGGTTGGTTTTTTGGTTGGACTCATTTCCCAATGACTCTTGCCCGTACTCAATGAAATCCAACTACCCAAACCTCTTTGGGATGATATAAAAAAATCATTGAGGGCTAAGGAGAGGTCAAGTCCTTTCATGCAAAGTTATACTACTAGCATCTATAAAGCCTCCCTTCCCTGTAATTCTCTGAGAAACATCCCCTTTGGTATGGTAAATCCTTTTCCAATGCTTCTTTCTCAGTTTATATGACTATAGGGTGTCTCACCATCCTTACTTGAGTCATTGAAGGAAGTTTTTCTTTGGTTGAGTTGATGCTCGAGGATTCCTGGAGGAACCCAGATAGTTGGCTTCAAGACGGTGCCAGAAGTAGGACAAGGTTGTAACTTTTCCTCTTACTATTAATAAATAGTTTGTTTTCCCTCATTTATGGTCTTCATTGTATGTTTATCTATACAATTACTTTGAATCTGATTTCTAACATGCACATGCTTTGGATGAGATAACTACCTTCATAGAAGAACTTTTTTTGTGTCTTTCTTGTAGGTTGGTTCCACCAGAAGACCAGGAGATCTTTGAAAGATTGGATCTTTGGATCGACATCAAATGGGAGAATAAGGTGTTGTTATTCTCTCTTCTCCATCCCTCCCTACTCCTAATTAAGTAGTTTTTTTCTTTATACTTTGCATGTTTTTGTTTGAGGGGAGATATTTGTCTCTGCCACTTTGTCTTGCTCTGATATGATACTGACCCAATATCACAAGGGATAAAATCCATTAATCATGGGCCTTGGCCAAAAATATGTGCGGGACCTTACAAAACTCCATTATGCTACTCGGTTTGAATTTTATGCCTCTGGACTGAATTGCCAACATGTCCCCACATGAATTGAGGAGGTGAGTTGAAACTCATGATAAAACTCTAACCAAGATTTGGATGGATGAATTGTCGATTGAATTTGATCTAGGGCACCTGGTTTCAGCTAGGGGGCCATTCACTATCATTCCATTGCCTAGAAAAGCATTTTTTGGGGGATCACTGGGACTAGGGTTTTTCTCAGTGCTTATTACATATGTTTGATAATTTAACACCTTGTAAGACTAGACATGGCATGGCATAGAAATTCATGACATGTCAAGGAAAACAAATGAATGGCATGGAAAGGCAAGGCATGGCATGAAAATAAAAGGAGAGGCATGCCAAGGCATGCCATAGCAAGGAAAGACATGGAAAGGCGTGACATGACAAGGAAAGGCATGGAATGACATGGAAAATCAAGGAAAGGAAATTATGGAATGGAAAGGAAATGCAATTAGATGGTGGGGTACAAACAAGGATTAGCCTATATAGATGGTTTATATGGTTTAAAATTGGTTTATTACAAAGGAAATTAGCCTATATGATAGATGGTGGGGTACAAACAAGGATTCCCATGAGGTGGAGAATCTATCTCAATAATAGAGACAATATTTCACTAGTAGGATTTGAACCTAGAAGGGGAGGATAACAACTTCTCTTCTTAACCATATAAGATAGACCCAATTAATATATATCTAAGGAACTCTTAGGATTGTAACAATAATTTAATCAATGGGCCAACCATATTCGACTTGTTTGAGAAGGAGTTGAAATTGTGTGTATAATAATGGATTTTCTTGCATATTTATAAAGCGAAGGGTAGATAAAATGTTAACTTGATAGTTTAAATGAATTTTTCATATAGTACATGAAATGGCTAATTGTTTATATGAAATGAATTTATACTTTTGGTGGATGATAATAAAACTTAATAAATAGTTTTTACAAACCACACCAAAATGGGACATTAGTAATAGGTAGGGTCGTGATGGGCCTTTAATGGTTGTCATCAAAGTGACAACCATTTCATGACAACCACCAAAAATGGTTTGATGATGATCATTTAAGGCCCATCACCATAAGTGTATTGACGATTGAAACAATGAAGACCCTTTTAGGCCTATCAATAATGCACATTTTGGTAACTAAATTATTGTCTATTTTTATAAGTGCATCACAAATTCTTGTTTTATAACTAAAATTGTCAAGGGTTCCCCAACGACCGCCAATACAAACTTCTTTAAAATAATGGTCAAAGATCTTTACTTAATGGAAATGGTTATAGAATGTCATATTTTTGCCTTTAATACACTTATTACATTTTATTTTTATTAGTATTTAACTTACAATATTTGGATTTCATAAAGTTATTGTTGATATTCATCTTAGAATTTATGTTTTTATTTCATTAATTTAAATTTTAAACATAAAAGTGGATGACTTCATAAAAATAAAGTAGAAAATGAGGTGTTTTCTATGTTTCAATAGACTTAGCAATATCAATGCTTCAACATTCTGTGAAATAAAAATTATTTCAGTTATTTGAATGAAATATGTTGTTGAGTTGTGTACAAGAGGGCATGTTGAGCCCAAATAATCACAACAATTATATCCGTTAGTTTAAGAAGTATATTTTCCTCTTCTAGTCTCTCTATTTAACCAAATGTGATCAAATTGGCTCTTGGGAGCATTCCCTATTATAAATTTTAAATGATAATTGTTAGAGAGTATATAATGTAGATATGTGTTATATCAAAATTGGCTTTTGGGAGCATTCCCTAGTTATAAATTTTAAATGATAATTGTTAGAGAGTATATAATGTAGATGTGTGTTATATCATTTGATCAAAATTATTTTTCCACGGTTATTTAATAATGATTTGTGTGGTTCATTTACCACTAGACCTCTTTCTAGGGAGTTCTCACCTCCTTATGTCTTAATTTTATGGCCTTTATTATTGTAATATTACCGGATTCTTTTGGTCTTTGTTTTACTATTTTCACAATCTCATATCAACTAGTACTTTGCAATCCTTTTCATCTCAAATTTCCTCTCATAAATTAATTTTGTTTATGAAATTTCCAACAGTGGCTCCATTTTATTATGATTCTACTTGTAGTGAGGTAATTGTTTCATTTTTTCAACACTTTATTGACGCACCTCCTAGTCCTATTTTGATGATTAGTTGTTCCTATCAAAGGATTCCAAGTATTTTCTAATGGTATAAATTTCAGGGAATTTTTTTTTTGAGTGAACACTTTTTGACACTTTGCATTATTAGGTGATTATGAAACATTTGGGCCCCACATTTCATCATTTTACTAGGTTTTGGTTTTCATCTACCACCTTCAAATTTCACTAGATTATTAACAACCAACTTAGACACCAAATTAGCCACAAATAAAAATCATGTACACTATTGAATTGAAGAGATGATAGAGATGTAGCCCTCACACCTACAATGTAGAGATCCTAAATATATGAAAGATAAAACTGTTAAATTTTAGAATGAAAAATGCATACACACAATAATCGACACCAAGATTGTAAAAAAAACCTTTAATGTAGGGTAACACCATCAATTACTCCTTATGTAAGGAATCACTCCACAAACCACGCTTGTTAAAATACAATATCCAACATTCTCAATATAATGATACAAATGTGTATACTTATTTTCTCCTGACTATTCCTAGGGGCATGCGCCAACTGCCACTCATTATTATATTTATCACCCACCAATTACCTAGTGAGTGTTTTTCAATGGGTATGGTCCAATTACATTAATTAATGGGTTCACATTAACCTCTTAGTGGGAATTATTCCTTGAGTATGTCCACATAACACTAATTTTTTTCCCTTAGTACCTCCCTTGGTATTGTGCATATCCTTCCTAAGTACCTCCCTACGTACATTACATTACATCCCCATTCACATTTTTTATCCTCAAAACATGCATGCAATCCATAGAATAGGATCTATTAATGTTGTCATCATCATTTATCCATCCTAGTGATATTTGAACATTGGGTCCAACTTTTTGCTTGTGCTAAGAACCAAATATCAATATAGCATAGAAACTCCTCAGAAAAAGTACTCAACGCCTTGAAAAAGAGATAATTTCAGATAATAAGTCTCTTCGAGGGGGCAACCTCCTTTTACCCCACTTAAATGTTCAAGTACAAGATGATTCAAAATGAAAATGTCTCCTTGGTATATATAGG
>ML783225.1:302616-321175 GCA_009831015.1 Picea engelmannii | reverse complement strand
ACAAGATGATTCAAAATGAAAATGTCTCCTTGGTATATATAGGAGACTAGGAGGTATAATTACAACTAATGACCTAAAGCCGACATAAATAAAATAACATTACTAATATAATATGCCCCAATTAAGGGGTAATGAGCCAATATGAGGGTTTAACAGCTTGCCACATCGATACCAATTATGGTTTCTCCTTTCGTTCTCTATTCTCATCATGCTATTTTGATATCCCCACTCCTTTCTTTTATTACTATAAGTACGTCTATGCTAGGTTATTTTATGTTTGTCCATAGTAGGCTTGTTGATTTTCACAACCTTGCGTTAATGAATGTTATTTCTCATGGTGGTGTGGGTGTTGATATGCAACAACTACCTTAGTCATTTTTTCTCTTTTATCATTTTTTAAAAATTGGACCTAAAATGCTTGGGTCATCTTTTTAATATTCTTAACAAGAATTTGTAGAATCATATTATAAATTTGGGTTTTTTGAACAAAAAAAAATCGATTAAAAAAGAATCCCTCAAATTAGAGGTCGAACAAAGAAGATATAACACTTTAAAAATATGTAGTTTTAGGGCCTCTTTTTATGAACGCAACACTTAGATATATTTATAATCATTTATATACATAATTTTAAACCAACTTTTGATTTGTTTTCTTCTCACAAAAATACACAATTTCAAAAAAGGTCACTCAAATCAAAGGTTGAAAAAATGATATATTATAGTTTCAAAATCTTCTCTTTTATAGGGATTTTAGGTGATTATCATGAGTATTGTAGAGCATATACCTTTTGATAGAGTGCTTGAATTGTATCCTGACAAACACCATTAAACAACATTTGGTAGAGAACTTTTGTGGCTTCAATTTGGTATATTATATGATACACTTCCAAGAAATATTTAGTGCACTACAACCTCCGCAAATTGCTACCCCCAATCCCTAGCGGAACCATCGAATGTAAATGATGAAAGAATTCCAAACATATAGGAAACTATGTCATTGAATATTAGAGTTAGTTATGGAAATTCAAATCATGGCGACCATTGTAGGGGAGTATACCAATGACCTATATGGTCGGTGTGATTTAAAGGAGGCTTGTGTGGAATGGTATATAGACAAATTGTCATTATCGAAAGACAACTACTAGTTTTTCTTTAGTGTAGATATCCATTGATATGAAGATCACATCATTGAGGGAATACATGAGAATGTGGTGCCTATTAGTTTCTAGTATGATTCTTCTATAATGGTAGTGTTTCTTCCAGAACCACTATTTTCTGGCTATATGAAGGGCAACTTTTTCTATTGAGGGTCCTGTATATTTGGATCCACATGATTGTAGTGAATCTTTGGAGAACAAAACTCAACTATTCACGTGTCTTTAGTTGGGAATCAATATTGTTGTTCTTGGATAGGGAAATATTCCAAGGAATCATTTGGAGGTCAAAGAACGTTACCCCTATATGCTAGTCCAAAAGAATTTAGTAGCCAAATGGGGTATCTCTCAATCTTAATGATATTGTTTTATGGCTTATTGTTGCTTAAATTTCAATTTAAAAGATGAGAATGAGTTAACTAAATAAAGAAAGAGCTAATCGTATAGTGTTATTAGATTCTAAGGGAATCTTTATCCTATTTGATAGACATGAAAACAATATTGATGGAAGATGCAAAAGTCTAATTTAGGTAAAACATTAGCTTCAAATATCAAGAAGAAAAAACAGTCATTGATACTAGAGTATTAACAAATATGTAATAAATGTCAATGAGGTGAGGAATTCTTAAATATCGATTAATCATAAAATGAAAATATATTTGGAATTATCAAATGATTCCAATGATTTAAAAGTTAATCACATAATTATAAAGAAAAAATAATAATTCAAATCATAGAGAACCATCACATAAAATAGAAAAATAATAAATACCAAATAATATCCAAAGTATGTTTTTATTTCATTCATACTTTAAACATTCAAAAAACTTTAAACACAATATAATACATAATGATATTGAATATTTCATACTGCATATATATTGCATTAAATATCATGCAATTATTCCAACCAATAAAGGTAGTGAGATCAAGTCTCAATATTTATTATTTTAGATGAAATACACATCCTGAGAAAGTGAGAACTTCCCCTCATTCCAAGGATGATACCTAGTGTAAATTGATTGATTGTAGTTTTTACAACCTAACTCGGTGGGGACATTAAGTCAGGCCCACAATATTCACAGAAAAAACCATGTCAGGGAATTGATCTTGCAACCTCTTTCTTGTAATTCATATAACTCAACTACTTTAGCTAACTCATTGGACTATCAATTCTTGATATTTCATAAACAAGACTAAGAATAAACAATTTTTTCTATACATCTATAAATAACTAAAGAAAAATATTTACTAAAACTTAAGAGGTTCATACAAAAACTGAAGAAGTGCAAAGTGGTAAATAGAGGGATGAACCCTCTAGAAACTTATAAAAAACCATCTTCATCTCTATAAAGATATTCAATATACTCTGCATTCTCTAATGATCAAACAAAAAAATAATTGTAACTTGCACTCAGCCAAAATGTCGATCCATTGTCAAATATTTTTCTCCTAGCTAAATATCTCTTTGACTGTAACTACTTGTTTATTCTTCAACTATCAATTCCAAAAATAGATAACATGGATGTTGAGAGGTAGTTGGGCCTAAAATATGGTCACTTTATTTTTTTTCTTTTCTACTCATTCTACTCATTGATGAGGAGGTACCATTGATAGATGTTTGCAAATATTTAAAGTAAAATTTAAACATGGTATTTGAGCTTAATATTCACCTATAAGAAATGAAAATCCAATTTTTTATATACTTGATATCAACTCAATTTACAAATCAAAAGATATTAGAGATTATGTCTCATAAAAATTATTAAATAAATTGAAATCATAAACATTGTATAAACTATTTGTTTCTTAGAAAGAGCTTCTTTCTAATCTTCCAAATAAATTGAAATCATAAACATTGTATAAACTATTTGTTTCTTAGAAAGGGCTTCCTTCTAATCTTCCATTGCTGTCATATTATTCCTGAATACTATAAAATCTTCTTCATACATTTGAGATCCTAATACTCTTCAATATTTAATCAAAGGAGAAGGCCCAATTTGCAAAGAGGAGAAAATTTACTCTTAAAGGATTTAAGACTTTATCCAACATATTACACGTGTTTTGTGTAATGTGTATCAAGTCCCTCTTTACATTAGTACCCTCTAAGTTCTTATAATTATAGCTGTTCTATCTATGACCCCAAAAGGAGTTAGAACATTCTACATGCATTTGATTAATTATCTTATCCTAAATTCATGCTTTGCAGAAATTAAACATTGTTTGCTTGGTAACTACTTCTACATCCGAGTTAATATTTTAATATTAGATTATTTTGTGACATTTGGCACTGTACATTTTGAATTGACAACTCTTAATCTTGTTAATGATTTTCTTAACTACTCCTACATCCGAGTTAATATTTTAATATTAGATTCATTTGTGACATTTGGCGGTGTATATTTTGAATTGATAACTCTTTATCTTTTAAGGCAACGTTCAAACTAGTTACATTTTCTTCTTATTTTGAGCCTTTTTCATTTTCCAAACTTCGAACTCTCTCAAAAAGCTCAATCACGTCATCAATATTTTCCTCATTGTTGGATATACCAATCATCCTATCGTCATTATTAAGGTTATATCATAGTTGGAAAAAATATAATAATGGCCTTGGATGAAGAGATTTTTATATCATAGTTGGAAAAATATAATAATGACCTTGGATGAGAGAGATTATTTTTTTTTAAAGCAAATTCCCTTTGCAATATTTGGATCTCAATTGAGTTTTCTTTACAATATTTTTCTTTTCCTTAATTAATTCATCAACTCTCTTTTACATTCTCCAAGGTTAATGACTTTTTTCTTCATGTGTGGGAAAAAATATAATAATGGCTTTGGATGAAGAGACTTTTATATCATAGTTGGAAAAAATATAATAATGGCCTTGGATAAAGATAATTTTTTTTTTTTTAAACAAATTCTCTTTGCAATATTTGGATATCAATTGAATTTTCTTCTATAATATTTTTCTTTTCCTTAATTAATTTATCAACTCTACGTCAAAACCTAAAATTATGATCCTTTAGTTTTACATTCTCCATATATTACTAACGAATCTTTTTATTGAACAAGTTTATAACAATGTTATATCATAAGATATTTATAATATAACTATGTTATATTATAAACCAATGACTTTTTAGTTTTGATTTCAAAAAAAATATTTTTATATCTTTTTATTTTAATAAGCCTTTGAGAAGATCTACATCGTGAGGTTCAATTCCCAAAATAACAATGTTCTCTTTTAAGTATTTTGTTCTTGTTATATTGGCCTTATTATTTCACGTTTTAAATGCTTATTCCGTCTAGTAACCATCCTTTGGATCTTTTTCACATTAATTGTTGACTTGATTAGGTTGCTAGATACCATATCCCCAGTCTGTTTGTTCCACTATACCATGTGAATGGAATTCGTTTGTTTTAGATCCATCTAGATAGATGTAGATTTGTACTCAACTTTCTCGACATCAACTTCTTCTCTAAATGCACTTGGTTGAAGGAATATCACGTGGAGTTGTTTGTTTTCATGATATGCAGTGGTTATTAACTTTCGAACCACTGAATGTTTTGCAAGTGTTTGAGAACATTGTTGTAGTTCAAATTTCTTTGACCTTTCCTTAATATTTCTTATTTGTGAAAACATATTAACATTTTCTTCCAATTGTGATCAAGACTCAACCTGTGATCAAGACTCAACCTTAGAAGCACCATCTTCTAAAAGGGATTTTTCTTTAGTAGAATTTTGAACAATTGTGAATGGAGAAGAATTGACTGTTATCATGGGCATGATTCACTCTGAATCTTGGAAGTGTTATTTTAAAAACAAAGATCTTTCATATTATTTTGACAATAGTTCATCATTGATCACCTCTGAATCTATATGTACATGTTCTGAAACAAATTTCACTATCTGACTCTCTTAATAATGTAATTGAAGTCTTTTGGAATTGGGATCGCTTGATTAGGTGACAAGAGGAACACATGATTCTTCCTCTAATTTTATTTTATTTCCCGTGCCTTGCTTCTCTAGCATTTGAATAGGATGAATTATCTCTTTTATTTTTTAACTCTAACCTTCTTGAATTAATTCCTCATTTTTGTGTGTTAACAACCATCGTGGTAGGGGCTAAAGGTGTGGTGGGGGGTCATCTTTGACCCAAGAGGAAGCCAAAATATCAGATACTCATGGGGACTGGGCCACACAACAAATAATCAAGTGGAAGCTCTAGCTGCATTCATGGGATTGACCCATATACACGAAGACAAATATCAGAGTATTACCATTATAGGAGACTCAAAATTGGTAATATAAGGTTTTAGACACATCAACCACAGATCCCAATCCTACCTACAAAGAATTTATCACAAAATCAAATCTAAGGAGAACAAATTCCGCTCAATGGAATACTTCCACATTCTTCAACATCAAAATCAAGCGGTAGACCAACATGCCAAGCAAGCCAAGTCGTTGAATCCAGGGGTTCTATAGACCAATGAGGAACCAAGCATTTGCTTTCTACCTTAAAATTATGGTTAAAGGAGAAATTAAAAGCGCATTCTACCTTAGAAATATAGGCAAAGATGAAATCAAAATTACATTAATTGAAACTTTTATTGATTGGACAAGTAATGGAGGAATAAATGGCTTTAAAATTTTTGTTGAGAGGAGTGGTGTGACTCTCCCCTCCAACACAGAAAATACATTTGGTCATGTTCAAGAAACTCCCTCTCCAAACACACGCCCTGTGTCAAGTCCATGTGCAGAACACACATCTGGCAGTTAGCATTACATTTCTGCATGGTATCATTAAAATATTTCCCCCTTCGCCTACATTCCACATGTGGGACTAACATTCTCTCTGGTGTTGACATGGGAAATTCATCCCCTCCTGGTAGTTTGCTTGTCCTTCCTTTGGTTTTCAACACCCAGTATCAACATATCTTCTCATCATCTTTGGTACTTCATATGGATTTTGTGTGTGGTAATGAAGGCATCACACTCTTGGTGTTAAATTCTGTCGATATAGAAGTGATGGAAGTTGTTAGTTTATTTTCCAATTGTCCCTCAACTCCCCCTCTCCGGTATCTGTGACATTATTGTAGTAGCATTTCACATCTCTATTTTTATCCAACAATATGTGACGCAAAATTCAACCTCTATGTGATTGCAATAACTGTGAATTGGAGGCACTCAATGGAAAAATGAAGCTTCAACAATATGAAATTATAGTGCTCATGGAATGTCACACTTAGTTCAAGCAAACCATGTAAGAAAGGGAATATTGGTGGGATAAAAATGTTGACTATCATGCTAAGAAAGGTTAACAAAAGCACAGAGAAAATATGTCTCTTCAGATAAGAGAAGCATGGCTCCCGAGATACAATTCATGGTATGAATAAAAGTATCTCCTCAGAAGGTTCCCATGCTTCATTTGAGGTAGTGAAACCATGACATCCACCACTAGATATTAGTAATCAGGATGAATCTTAGGATATAGTGGACATAGAATTAAAGCTTCACTAGTCAGGTTCATGAAATGTAGATACATTGTTTTTTAAATAGAAATGGTTGGTGTTTTATATTAAAAAAGAGAGGTGTGTTACAACACATTACAAAGAGGTGGAAAATTTGATTCTGTGAACTGAGTCCAGAATGATAACTGGTAAGAGTGATGTATCCTAACAAACAACTCAAGAACTTCTAAGTTGCCATGTAAAAATGGCTACAAAAGATGATAATATAAACAAAAATTTACAGGTCATCTAAGGGTTAACATGTTGGGGAAGAGTTCACCAAATTGGTTGGCTTACGGACCTGAATTCCTTTTATCATTGGTTGATATGTGGCATGTGATGTATTCTTCTTTCTTACAACTGTCCAACCTTCATTTTCATTTGTTGAGGTACTTGTGATACATGGATTTTCTGGATTGTTTTGATTTGGAGCTTCTTCTTTTTTTCATCCAACACCCCAACATCATCAATCAAATCTTCCCAACTCGCTGATAGTTGAGGTCCTTCATCTGAAACCTGAGGGGAAGACACATATTTCGTTGACTTCTAAGATGGATTTGGCAACATATTTTCACTGGCTTTAGGGGGCTTTGAGATAACTTGATGGTCATCATTTGATCCCACCCACCAAGTGGATTTTCGAGGCTTTCGGTTCTTCTTGGGCCCTTTGGGACAATGGGTTGCAAGATGTCCCATTTCAAAACAAGATCTCCAACGTAGGGAAATTCTCTCATAGTCTAGTTTCTGATACCAAGAATATTTTTTACCTGTAAGAATAACTTTGGCTGGGAATCCTTTACTGAAGTCCATTTCCATGCAGGTACATGCAAAGGTGGAGGTGTTTTTCCTTGAATTTTCACGACTTTCAAAGTGGAACTTTCCCAAATCTGAACCAATGTCTTCAAGCGAGGCTAAGCCCCAGAAATGCAAAGAGAGGTTGGGAAGCCTCACCCAAACATGAGATAAGAAGAGAATGTTAGTAGCTGGATTGAAAGAAGGAATCCATGGTTTCATGCAAAAACCTAAGTTGCCCCAAAACCATGGACTTGAGTTGAGAATCAGATCACGATATTCCTCAATGTCGATTTCAACAATGAAAAAACCTTTAGCACGGGGATGAATGAAATCTTGATGATGCATAACAGAAATCTAGGTGATTGAGATCGAACTATTAAGATCTACTAACTTTGATCAGAAATCGTTGAAACAACAGAACAAAATTACGGATCTGTAGTGTTCTTCCTCCTCCTCGGTATCTTGACCCATAGGAATGACAAGGCGAGGGCTTCCTGAACCAGAAGAGATGACGAAGGGAGAGCAGAGCTACGATGAATAACCTCATGGAAAGTGGCCCCATATTTCGAAGTAGAGACTGTGTTGGACCCCGAGCAGGAGGGAAAATCCCCACCACCTGGGGTACCCGCAGAGAGGGACACGACCGCTTCCATAGAGGGCGAAGGAGATCGGGCAGCACGCTCGCCGCACATGGAGGCCACGCGCGGCCAGGGTTAAACCCCAGCCACCTCACACTAGGGGAAGAGTTGCGCCAAAGCCCGCGTCATTTTCTTTAAAAATTTGAACCGCAAATTTTTTAATTGAAATGTAGATACATTTATATGCTTTGTTCATATGTTAGAATACAAACCAGGAAGGGAGACTCTTTTTTGTTGTTGTTGTTAAAATTTAGTTATATTTCAGTTATTTGAGGATGCCCATTCCCTTTGTTTTGTTGAACATTACTGAACACTCTGATTTTTGTAACTCCTGAATGGATTTATCTCTACTACAACCTTTTTTTTATATATAATACACACTACTTGTTCTTGTTAAAAAAATCAACCATCGTGGTCATTGATTTCACCACTATCTCTACCGGTGTTGAAATAAGGAGAGTAGATTTTGTTTTGTTTCTAGGAACTAGATCAGATTGCATACTCTTTGTCTGCATTGAGAATTGAATATCTCCATGACTATATATATTTGCTAAAATTTCCAATTCATGATCATTATGATGAATGTAATGAGCATATTTAATTGCAACCCTTTTCTTTGAAATTAGATGATGAGTATCATAATCCCAAATTGAACCCAAACTAAAATTGAAAGAATTAATCATTTGGTTAACAATATCTAGGCCGAATTTGTTTTTGATAATGAAACAACAAAATTCAGCAGGTAAAGTGAGAAGTGTTTTAAACTTGGATGAAAAATATAATTGGTTAGAATATAGTATTTTCTTGATGTATTCTAGAGAAAAAATACAAGGAGGGAGATAAATTGGAAGAAAATAAGGTTGGACATTTGAACTAAAAAATCTGAGAATAATATGATCTTCATAAGTGTACTAGTTTTTTATTCGTGTTCAAAGAATTAATTGAAGAATTATCCTAAACTGAATAGGAATCCAAGGAGGGTGATCACCATGGAAGGTAATATAAGCATAATAGAGAAATTTATTAACAAATCCCTTGAAATAATTTGTTTTCATGTTTTCTCACAATTCGGGTCCACTTAGTGAATGGAAGAGGATTTTCCTAATCATCTAACCTTATTGAGTTTAGGTTCTCAAAATAAGAGGTTTGGTAGTATAAGATCAAGTAATCTAGATACGATTGATACCTAAATAGTCTGTAGGTGTGGAATAGTCTCAACAAGATACTCAACATATTGATATTTAATGGGAGTATTCCAGAAGAAGGAAAATTCCCCCCCATCATACCCATTATAGTTTTGTCAATGATACTATCATTCATCATAACATATAATTAGTGATATCATGGTTATCACCTCTCTTGACGATTTTGGAAAAATAGAAGCTTAAAGAGGTAAAATTAAATTTGAAACTTGGGTATTGATGGATGAGTAGTGATGAAGGAGGTCCTTCTTTGATTGGAGTTGAATGACCAATATTTGTGGTTAAATCATTGTCACTCAAATGGAATTTATCTTTAGGAAGGAAAAACATTTTATAAATGGATGCAAATGTGACTAAGAATATATCGTTACAACCATCAACTAAAAGTGGTTCTTGGCTTTGAATATTCTATAAACTAATATACTTTGCAATGAAATTGGGTGAATGGTATGAGGTTGTGATTACAAGTTTAGCCAAATTACTATCCCAAGTAGCTATTCAATATTTTCCATCATAAAATTTACCATGTGTAGGTTTCCTAAGTATGTAAAGTGTTTATATAGATATGCAGGGATAAACAATATCATAATCAAGATAAACAAAACTCTCAGGGTCAATGGGGGCTTATGTAGGTTTGATAGAGGTTGTATGTATTCTTTTTTAGTCCATTTAAAAATAGAAATCAACCTTTTCATGCAATATTATGAGCTAAAATTAAAAGAGGAGTGGAATTGTAGACTTATCTAGTGAAACGAGTAACCCTAGATTTAGAAATTACTAGAATTATGTTGCACTCTTGCACAAAGTATGCCTTATGATCTCTCATATATGAAGCAATAGAAATAAAACTATTGAATTGAGTAGTATAAATCAATTATAAAGTCACTCGAGCATTCCTTCCATGCACATTAACTATATTAAGTACTACTTATCATTATAATGTACAAAACAACACCCACTTGATTTATGTTGGCTTTAATTAAATGAAAATAGGACATAGACTTAACATTGTGGAAATGACTTTTGAATCTGTGTAAACCATTTCTTATGCCAAACCACTTTAGAGGAATCATTACCTATTTTTAAAAACCATCCTCAAGCTCTGAATTAGTTGGATCTCATCCATGTGGTTGTATATCATTGATTTTGAAGGTGGAGAGTTGTGTTATAAATCAATTAACTTATGCTCTATAATACTTATGCTCTATAATCAGTGAAAGATGTTTATATATGATACACCATAACCTTTGATTATTTCAAGGTTTTGTTACATTCATCCTCTCCAACTTTAAGGTTTAAATTTTGAACAAGGTCTATTCTCTTTCAGTTTAAAAAAAAAATCTTATCGCCCTTTATGAACCTATGAAACTAAATATGAACTAAATATGCTCACCAAATTTTCACTTTCAAGAAATATATATTTGGTTACAACACATGACTTCAACTAGGGGATGATGCTTCCTTGTGAGGTGTCAATACCAACAAACCAAGTGCCTTTTCCATTGGGCCATGGATTCTTTTAAAAACACAATATCCCAGATCATAATTTCTCATCATCTCCATCCCATTTCCAGTTATTTCATCCAATTTTCATCATGTGATAAAATAAATATAGTTTATAACTACCAATAAATGATTGATTGTTTACTTATTAGTTGATCCACTTTTAAAATGCTATTTGAGTGACTTAGACTTCTAAAAGGAGACAAATTTGAAAATATGCTTCTTCATCGTGTGTGGATATCATACACATATTTCTTCACGATCACTCTTTGTTTCTAAATACCTTTAAATGTTGATGATGTGGGCCAATTCCATTCATATTTTACCATTTTTTTCCATGATTTTGATCTTATATTTGAAGTCATAATGGTCATGGTTGTTAATATAGATGATTACTCATGACTGATGGAAGTAGTAGGTCCTGAGTACTGTGAACCAAAAAATTTGATGATGACTTCTCTTAAACTTGAGCCTGTATCTACAAATGTTGTTACCGAGGTCTCTTTGTGACTATCCAAGATATATATCATCTTGTTCCTATGATTTCATATGTCTCCCTAGCTTGTTTGTTTAAGAGAAAACTTGGACGCCCTTGCAAAAATGTAGGTGCTACCAATTCCTCCATTCTTCCTAATGGAGCAAAAATTCAAGACCCCGTTCTTCATTAAAACATGAAATCCAATACAATGATCAAGAAGAAGATTGATAATATAACTAAAGATATACCCATATGTTGAAGTTTTGAAACTTCGAGAAGTGATTCTTCACAATGAAGTAAAAGAAGACCCATCTGACCATTAAAGAAGCCCCATGAAGAAATTGAAGACCCGAGAAGAGAAGTCTTCCCCACCAGTAAAAGACATAATATAATAAAGTAAAATTGAAGACCCAGAATCAGAAGTTGGCCCTACAGAAAAATACAACCACCTGGATTAGTATAAATATAGGATGGATCATTTCATTTGGATAGACAAAAATGGTTCTCCTTCTGCAGTGCGCACTAGCCAGTTGCTTCGTGCTAGTTACATTTTCCCAGTTGCAGTTCTTGGTCTACTTAATTGTGCGATATATTGGAGAGGTGCTAGGCTTGGAGGATCTCTCTTGGTTATTCTTGGTCATATTATTGAGGCACTATCTCTTGGAGGTGATAGACTTGGGGAGGAATCTTCTCTATATGGTATTCTGATCTGGTGATGGTGATTACTGGTGATATCTTACACTGAATTCTTGTATAAGAAAGGTTGTTGGATTTTCTCCCAAGGTTTGGTTTTCCAGGATAAACTCTTGTGCTATTGTGTTGCGTTCTTGTGTCTACTATGAATGGTTAATATTTCTAGATCTTGTTATTTTTGTTGCATTGTTATAGTTGATATTTTGAATGTATAGTTATTCTATGATAATTGTGGTATGAAAGTGAATCTTGAATTGAAATCATAAGGAAATAACTTTCATATCTGAGAATCAGAAGAAAAAAAACTAAACATGGTATCGAAGCTTTGTTGAAATATTTCCACTGCATAGTTTTCTGTTAGTCATCACTGCTCAGACCTGAATTTTTCAAGCTCATTGAGAAATTATTGAAAATTCACTGGATCTAAATACACCACTGATCAACTCACCTTAATCCAACATATTCACTGCACCTCTCATACTGCAGTTTTGTGAAAGTTGAAATTGCACCCTAAAACTCACTACGACAGTTGCAATAACATTTTGTAAATCTCATTGAGAAAAGTGCTGGGCTGAGTTGAGAATAATTTTAGAATAGAACATCTCTCCTTGCCCTAGCACACCTACTGCACTTCTCACACTAACAATCCGTCAAAGTTAAAATTTTAGGTTTTTCAGGCTTATTGACATTTTTCTTACATTGAACCTTTTGATTTAGATTTTTGACTTCTTCTTGTTGAGATAATGTATTGTCTCATATTAGAATACAAGATGGATGGTGCATAAATTTCATAGGTATGCATTTGTATATAAGTTATATCATGAGGGTGTCTGCAAGAAATGTACACTTGGAAAAAGGACATTTGTCCAAGTAGTGACAATAGATCCAAAGGTATCTTAGATCTAGTGCACTCAGATAAATCCGAAGAGTTGGAGGTAGCAGTGGTGATGTCTCCTACAATATATGAAAAATAGAAATAAAATGGAACGGAAGCATCAAGACTCCAGGTTTTCATATTAGGTTTGATATTTTATATTGCTACATCTTAAGTCAATTTTGTAACTGGGACAACAATATTTAGAATTCTATTACTACTAAGTAATTTGACTATCAAATGGTACGATGATCATGCTCACTATTAAGTAATAATGATGCACTTATTCACAATATGAAATTGATCTCTTATGGGAGATGTTCTTGGTTTTTGTCTTTGTCCTAGGTAGGTTACCCTGTAAATTCCATGGAGGTTACCATGGAGATGTTCTTGTTTTGTTCCATGAAGGTTACCATGAAGTAATGACTAGAAACAACAATGGATACGTGTTGTTATTGTTCTTACTCTTGTTCTTGTTCTGAGCAGGTTACCATGAAGAAATAATTGGTCGCAACATTAGAAAAGTGTTCTTGTTTATTGTTCTTATTTCTTATTATTGTTCTTGTTCCGAGCAGGTCATAGGTGATAGCTTTGAGAGGGAGCTATAGTGACAATTGTTCATGTTATTATTTTTGTTCTTGTTCCTATTTCCTTATCATAAGAATGTTATTCTTGTCTATTATTTTCCCTTGTTATTTCTCTTGTTTTAGGCAGGTCACAGGTGACAAATCAGAGAGGGAGCTATAGTGATAGTTGTGGGGGAAACATATTAGATGGTCTCTAGTTTGGACCTGGAGCATACCATCTAGACATAGAGTTGTGTACATGATAGTATACATCCATGTACCGAAGGTGAAGAGGAAGAATTTAGAACCTTATGAAAAGAATGATACTTTTGTGGGATACAGAGTGTTCCACATGGATATTGATAGTGAGGAGAAGAAGGCTCCATAGGATGATCGTATAGTCCATTTGTTCATCTCGAAGACCATAAGGATGAATTAGTAGAGCCAATAGAGAAAATGGATCTACCTAGAGATGTTATAGTGACCACAAAGAGGCCAACATGGATTCATGACACTTTGCAGGATGAAGAAAGGAATGCAACTCCCTATGGTACCTTCTGGGAGAGTAAAATGACCTCAGAGATTCTTGAGTTATATGGCATTGATGAACCACATTATGAGGAGGAGGATATGGATCCACTAGTCATGAGGCAGGTGGCCCCACCAAATACAAAATCAGAGGGAGCCAAATTTCAGAGGGAGTCAGGCCTCCAGATCTAGTAGGGAGGAGAATCCTCCCAGGATAGTTCAGAGGAGATCGTAATTTAGAGGAGGTCAGTAGGTGCAGAGGGAGAAAATGGTTCCAGATATTGTATAGACTTAGAGGGAGTCAATTTTCAGAGGGAGCATGCATACTTAGAGTGATCCTATTCTCAGAGAGAGTCATTTGGGTCAGAGGGAGAGTTGATCGTTCAGAGGGAGTTCCCCCTCATATTTAGGTGGGCGAAAGACATCTTCCAGGACTGACAGACAAGTATCATCAGTTGAGGAGGATTCTAGGAGATGTGATATATCCTAGGAGGATACACTTTCTTTAGTAGACCTTTCCACAGTGACAGAGGAGGCATCCAATCAGCAGGACTAGGGTATGGATTTTGTCTCATTCAGAGAGGGAGCAACCACAGAGGCATACTAGATAGAAGAACCTACTTCAGTGACAGAGGGATTTGGCCTCAGATTTTGAGGTGGAGGATCTTTATTGGATGTACTATTTATTAGGATTATAGTTGTGACAAAGATCAAATGATATATTCCTCAGTCAAGGGATAGTGATGAGATTCAATATGATGGACTGCAAGTCCATGGTTACACCTATGGAGACAAATCTGAAGAAGCTAAGTGATTCTACTTCAGATTTAGATTTGGTCTATCCCACGATGTACAGGAAGTTGATTGGATCCTTGGTGTGCCTGGTTAACACCAAGCCAAATATTTTCTTTGCAATGAGCACCTTGATCCAGTTTATGGTAGAGCCGAGACACTACCATTGGATTGCAACAACACATGTGTTGAGGTACCTGCATGGTATAGTTGGATATGGCTCAGATATGTCTCAGGTGGTGAAGTAAGGCTATAGGGATATACAGATTTTGATTGGGAAGGGAGTGCAATAGACAGATTAATCACCTTTGGGTGTTTATTTAGATTGGGATCAGTTATGATTTTAGAAAATTAGGTTTCCGTGGATATAGCGCTGATGGAGTATATCACAACCATTGTCACAAGAAGAAAAAGCAGTATGGCTTCAAACGCTTCTTGCAAGACTTCATCCAAGACATGATGTAGAAGGGAGCAATGAAGCTCCAGTACATATCCACAGATGAGAAGATTGTAGATCATCCAAGACATGATACATAAGGGAGAAGTTAAGCTCCAATATCCTGATACAAGCTTGGAATGATGCATAATGTCTCCCTCACTGAGAGAGAGTGTTGATATTTTGGGAAAAATTGAACAGACATTCTCCTCGGATAGCCATGTGACTTGGATAAGGAGAATGGCCCAGGTGTAGTCTTTATCCTTCCTCATCTGACTTGAAAAGGACCAACAAACACTCAAGGTGTTGATTCTTCTCCAGACGGCAGTACCAGGCTGAAATTTTCCTCCGATGGCCATGCTAACTTGGCTAAGGAAAATGGAAGATATTCTCCTCCCATGGCCATGCTGAATTGGCTAAGGAGAATGGTACATTATTCTCCGATGGCCATATTGACTTGGCTAAGAAGAATGGACCAGGTGTAGTATTTATCCTTGATCAAGGACTGATGAAGACTCGAGGTACATATGCATCAGATAGACATTATCCTCCGATGGCCATGCTGAATTGGCTAAGTAGAACACTCAAGGAGTTGATGTTATCCATGTAATAACATAGGGAAGACACTCTCATGTGATGTCCATGCTCACTTGGCTAAGGAGAGTGGCTTAGGGTGTTAATGTTTTCTGTGTATTAGAATCAAGCATTCTTCTCTAATGTCCATGTTGACTTCGCTAAGAATAATGACCCATGTGTGGTCTATATCCTTGATCATGTGACTTGAAAAGGATCATTGGAGACCCAAGGTGCTATGTGGGAGAAGCATACATCAACTGGGTGCTATGTGGGAGAATTATACATCAACTAGGTGTATTCCAGAGAATATTACATCAACCAGGATCAAGAACAACCTTTCTATGAAAGAAGGAATTCAAAGATGAAGAATGCCTCCCTCGTTGAGAGGGAGTGTTGAATTTTCGCAACTTCAGGTAGTCATTCTCCATAAGGAAGTACAAGAAGACCCATATGACCATTAAATAATCCTAATGAATAAATTGAAGACCCAAGAAGAGAAGTTGGACCCACCAGTAAAACATAGAAAAAAATAAAGTAAAATTGAAGACCCAGGATGAGAAGTCATCTCCACAAAAAAAGACAAGAACCTGGATTAGTATAAATACATGTTGGATCATTTCATTTGGACAGAAAAACATAGTTCTCCTTATGCATTCCACACTAGCCATTTTCTTCGTGCCAGTTGCATCTTCCCAATTACAGTTCTTTGTCTACTTAGTTATGCACTATCTTGTAGAGGCGCTAGGCTTGGATGATATTTCTCTTGGTTATTATTGGTCATATTATTGAGGTGCTATCTCATGGAGGTACTAGACTTGGGGAGAACTCTTCTCTGTATGGTACTCTGATCTGGTGATGGTGATGTATTGGTAATATCTTGGACTAAATTCTTCTATAAGAAAGGTTGTTGGGTTTTCTCCCAAGGTTGGGTTTTCTGGGATAAACTCTTGTGTTCTTGTGTCTACTGTGCATGGTTAATATTTCTAGATATTGTTATTTTTGTTGCATTGTTATAGTTTATATTTTTAGTGTATAGTTATTCTATGATAACTATGGTATGAAAGTGAATCTTGAATTGAAATCATAAGGAAATAACTATCATATCTGAGAATCAGAGAAAAATATTCAACACCATAATCATGGGTCAGGTATGAAAAAACAATAAAATATTAAAATCAATTAAAACAAATAAACATCATTAAGATAATGGAAATCTCATTCCCTAAGTCTAACAATATGAGGGGAAGTTGAGGCTTCAATATACATAGTTCCACACTATATTGAATAACACGTATCTTCAATACAATGTTGAATATTGAACCAAGATGCAAGGAGGTTTAATGCAAGATGTTCCCACTCTTCATAACTTGGCTTCTTTTAATCTATCTATGGATCAAAACTTGAGTTAATCCAATTCCAAAAATAAAGCAATTTATTAATTGAATTGAAGGGTGAATATCATGAATATTATTAATACTAAAGCATGATCCATAACTTGAGCTAAAAAATCATCTTTATAGGGTTTATTCAAGAATATATTTTTTTAAATAATGTACCTACACACAGAATTATCATACCATCGTGGTATTTCTCCATTTCCCACAAGAATCCATAGCCTCAATGGATTCATCCTGATATCACAAACCTTGCTCCACTACCAGTGAGTGTCCATAGCCCCAAGAAAGATCTAGAAATTTTCCCTTACACAACTTGAATTTCCATCCCCATCCTTTATTTAGAATAAGTTCTTTTAAGCAACCGGTGGATGGGGGAAACAAAAAATCCTTTTAGCATGTGGGGGATGGTATCCATTTGTGAAGCTTGACTAGTTGTTCTTAAGAAATAAAATATATCCCCTTATAAGTTGTATCCCTAAATGTCTGTCTTATTTTTGTCCATATGGTTAACTAATTTAATTTGAATGGATGAAACTCGTTAGTTAATTGATTCATCCACTAATATTTTTGAGTTTTAGAATCACTCAATATTTAATCAACAATTCCCCAAATTCCACCATTATTCTAAATATTTCAAACAATCTTCACAAGTCCACTCTTTCCTAGCTATGACCAGATCAACATATACCGAGAATTTAAGACCCAACTAAGTCCATCAGAATTTAGAGAAGCCATATGTGAAAATAATAATAGAAAATGGAGGATCCTTAATCTAAATCTAAATGCAAACTTAGTTTCTAGGATTTGATAAAAATAGAAAAATTAAAACATAGATAAAAATGAATTCGATTCAATTCCTAAAGAAAATTAGAAAAAACCTAAAGTAAACTAACTTAGCATTCTAAAGTAAATTAAATGCTTGTAAAGATTGAGAAAATCTGAAATTAAAGTAACAATTTAAAATGATATGTACATATGAGTGAGTACCTTTTTTTAAGATCAATATGTTAGAAGATGTCTAATGAAACATCCATTGTCGGGAAAAGAAACCACTTCACCTTCCAAGTTCCTCAACCCAAATGTCTTTTGTCCTTGCACACAATCAATAATGAATGGGCCTAAACAAAGATGGTCAAATGTACCATGTTTTGTAGGCTCTTCTTTCCTCTTGTCCCATTTGAGAACCAAACCACCTTGGAGATATACCTTGTCCTTAACCCTTCTATCAAAAATATATTTCACTTTATCTTGGTACACCTACGACTTCTCATTTTATCTTTCCACAATTTCATTAATGGAAATCCTAGGTGAATGGAGCAGATAACACGTTACATCATCCCCATAAAATAATTGAAAAAGGAGAGATACATGTGGATCTCTTTTGGTAGTCATTGTATCTTCCCATAATGCATA
>ML783225.1:276820-289995 GCA_009831015.1 Picea engelmannii | reverse complement strand
ATATATATATATATATATATATATATATATATATATATATATATATATATATATATATATATCAAAGTCTGAATAGTTACACTATAAAATACATAAGTTTCACATCCATTTTAGGATGATACAAAAACTAAGACATTTAACTCCAAAATTTTGAACTCTAAGCCATCGCTTTAAGATAGATTATTTCATACATGAAATTCAAACCTACAAAAAAAATTAAATTCAAAAATTAAAAATTTACAATTTAAACATGCGAAATAATACAGAATTCAAAAATTGTGATTAAAACAAAATTAACATACATACAAAAAGAGTTAAGTGTCATCCTCCAACATACTCTTTTCCACAAAATATATTGTAAACATATTTTCCACCAAATATAATTTAAACATCTGTAAAAATAAAAAACAAAATAAAAAAACAACACATATTAGCATATATACTGTAACTAAATATTAAATAAACAATAAGAAATAATAACATAACCAACCACAGTTAAACATATTTAAGATCTAGTTACTCTTCAATTAAGAGTATATGAAATCTTAAACAATTTAAACAGATTTAAACGATTTGTAAATCTTATCTAAAATCTTAAAAAAATTTAAAGAGAAAAACTATGTTCTTGGTAAAAAACAAATTGAATTAGAGTTAGATAATAATTTGAAAATAAATATAAAACCGTGTATGAAGAAAGTTCAAAAATCTCCATATTAAGTCATTCTTCCAATGAAATACTTATCTCCTTGTGGATAAGGTCCCAAATCCTTCAGGTGAAATTCGCATCCAGGTGATGTTATTGTGTTCTTAGTAAAACAAATTGTGAGTTAGAGTTAGAGTTAGATAATAATCTAAAAATAAATATGGAACCGTGTATGAAGAAAATGAACACAAATCTCCATATTAAGTAATTCTTCCAAAGAAATACTTATCTCCTTGTGGATAAAGTCCAAAATCCTTCCGGTGAAATTCTCCTTGTGGATAAAGTCCCAAATCCTTCAGAAATTCTCATCCTAGGTGATGTTATTTGATCATATTTACACAACAATAAAATACTAATCTCCTCAGCAGTTAAATACTTCTCTCTTCTTCTTCTGCAGTGGTCATATAATCAAATTCCACGATGTTATTTCAAACTAAAGAACTCATAAATATCCATATTAAGCCATTCTTCCAAAAAACTACTTATTATCTAAATATGTTCATAAATCATAATTTTAAAAACCATTTTTCTGGAAAATACTTATCTCCTATTTCTTCGGTGGAATAGATATTCTCATATAATCTTGCATGTACATGAAGAAAACAAAAACCTGCACATGTATATTAAGTCATTCTTAAAAAAACATTTAAATGGGATGTATTCATATTAGATATAATGAAATGCTCTTTGAAATTATGTGAGCGAGCTCACATAAACAATATGTTTGAGCTAGCTCACATATACAATATGTGTGAGATTATTTGTAAATCTAATTGAATGTTGGTTTTTGTGATTAGTAACCAATTTTGTTAAGAGTTTGAAAATACCCTGACAAGAAGGAATTCACTTCATTGTAAGTAGAAAACACAATTTTTTCCATACTACACCATTCTTGGACAAGAAAGCAAGGAATGCAATCAAAGAAAATTTAGAAAATTTCTCTTTTCTGATGTGGGATAGAGTCTGTTCTCAAATATTCAAACATGTTCAAGTTCAAAATTAGGTCTTCATCATGATCTAATCTTAAATAAGTTTGAATGTACACCATTTAAGACAATGATAAACTTATCTAGGGGTTCTATATATTTCAAAATAATTGATCAAAGCATTGAATAGGAAAGGCTAAACTAAAAATTTGAGAAAACAAAAATTTGATAAAAGTCAAGAGCATACATTTATGAATCATCCTGAATGGACACATCCTTCCTTAATATGGGTGCTTCCTCTGCTTCCTCAATCCCATTCTCACTTCTGAGCACACTCTCAAGTACTCTCTTCTCCACGTTATCCTATATAACACATTTCAAATTTGAAAATTTGAAAATTTATATTTAAATGATTATAACAAATTAAATTTAAATGATTTTAAGACATTAAATGATACCTGTGAACTCCCACACTCTTCAAACTCTCCCAATGATAATTGAGACAAGCCTGCCCAAGTAGTAGGAGATGGAATAGAGATCTGTGAACAACACAACTAAGAACTAAATCTAGGATTCAGTGTGTTCACAATTATATAAAATTATAAATGTTGTTGATCTCTTATTCAAAAGAGTGGAGATTGAACAACTATTAGAAAACACATACCTGATTCACCCCATCCAAAATTAAACTTGTCGAATCAAGTCCCTTACCGACTGGAGATTCCTTTAACATATCTTCAAACTGCAATTAATGACAAGAAGAACTTGATTATTTCTATAGAGATAATGATATCTAAATCTAGAACTAGAAGTAGACTATCATAAAATGCGTCAAACATTTCCTACATAGAACACATAACAATCTGCGGTTCGGGTCATCATTCTGAATGACCTTTTTCCAACCATCCCTGCAAAATTTTGCATACTCCAAAACATCTTCTGCTAACATTGTATCTAACTCCACATCTGTTTTATCAACAAATGTGGTTCAGGAATTGGCTTCCGCTCGCTGACGCTTCATGCCAACATCAACACCATAAAAAATAGCTTCCAAATTTTCCCCGATTATAGTTCTGGCCTCTTTGCTAACTTCTGATGTAGCCTGGAACTCTGAAAGTGAAGCAAATTCCCCTATTGGGTGAGGTACTAAAGGTTGTGGAGGACTCAACAATGTCGCACTTTGATATGTCCCTTTGCTATCATATGTATGTCCTTTACTAGTCCCATAATATTTGGATGGTAGACTAGTATAATCAGGGTGCAGGTGCAAGAAAAAATCTGCAAAAACGTGTCTTGCAAAATAGTGTGGAACCTCATCGTTTCACGAAAATTTCCCATATGCCGCCAAAAATCTGTTACACAGATGTCCTGCAAAGTCAGGGTGCTTAAAATATTGCACCTTCAACATCTTCCGCTTTGGGCCCTCTTTGAAATTGAACATGGAAATGACGTCTTCTTTTGAAATTCTATTTTTTACTACCTCCGATTTATCAGGACCCATCACCTCTGACTTTCACCACCTCATTAGATCGATAAAACTGTCAGTGGTTGGCCCCATCTTCTTATATGCATCCATAAAGTTTTCCAATGAATGCAAAATAATTTGCAAACTTTGTTTTCTCTCCTGAGGGAGTTCCAAGACCACCAAATCATTTGCCAACCTCTTTTTAACACCTGAGCATTTCTCAAGCATCATTTCTTCAGTATTCCCTTCCCAGGGAAGTTCATCACCAACATCTGAAGGATAGGTGGACGTGGGCATGTAATCTTCTGTTTCTTGATAACACAGCCTCATAAATCCACCTTCACCCTCTGTATCGACATTTGAATCTTCATGACAGCCACTCTCATTGTCAACCCTTTTTCTAAATTGACTGTCTACACACACATTTGAAATTAACTTCAATATTTAACCTCACATAAATTTAAATACAAAAAAATACAACAAAAATAAACAAAATAAAAGAAAATTACCAGAAATATTCTCTTGTCCAGAGGTATTCCCTACATTCTCAAGTGTAGGAGTATTGATGCACAACCTATATAAGAAGGTTGCATCCATAGCATTGGCCTGAGAAGGTTCTGCAGTTGATCTGTTCACAGACTCGTTTGAAAATCTCCTTTGACGAGATTGTTGTTGCTCACTCAGAGTCTCTGTCGAAGAAGGAGGTCTTGTTCTTCCTTCTTGAGAATACCTAGAGCATTTGCAAGGAATGTTTGGAGAATACTGTGTCGACGTATCTCCTCAATATCTATCCATAATGCAGAGTTTATCAATAAAAATGTAGATATGTACACAAGTTCAAGCAATTAAAAATGCAGAGATAAATTGAAGTTTTAATCAATCAAGCCACAGAGGTACTCGCTCATTAGAAGGCACAAAGAATAGACATTCATCCATGAATCAATAAACTCAAAGATAAGTAAGGGGTCCATAGATAGTAGGGAAAATGATTATCCTTCACTCATCATCCATGCATAGAAAAGCAGAGCATTTGAATCTATAGGTCTTTAAACACCGAAGTGACGACCGTCGATTCGACTTCTGGCCGACTGCTCAGGCACAGACTGATGACCAAAGGGATAAGTGAGAGAAGATAAAACTGCAATCTTTTCATAATAATCAATAAAACCCACACATAGAAGTCATTGAAATCAAAAGTTGGGTTTGCCAAGGGAATGTCACTCAACTCAGAGGTTTATCATTCACAATGCACATCAAAGAAGAGGACGCAAAGCCTAGACATTCAACCATGAATCAATCAACTCAAAGATAAGTAAGGGGTCCATAGACATCATGAAAAATTCTTATACTTCACTCATCATCCATGCACAAAAAAACAGGGCATTTGAATCTATAGGTATTTAAACACCAAAGTGACGACCGTTGATTCGTCTCCTGGCCAACTGCTCAGGCATGGAATGATGACTAAAGGGATAAGTGATAGAAGATAAAACCACAATCTTTTCAGAAAAGGAGAACGATTGTGGGAAAGAAAGCGTGCAGAAAACTGAATTAACAAATGGAAAAAGAACAACATGCATGCATGCAAGAAAGCGTGCACAAAGGAAAGTGATAGATGGAGGAGGAACAACGCATGTGTGGGAGAAATACCTAACAAAAGAAGGGTTAGGGTTTTGGTAATATTTCGTAAAAGGCTGAAGAGCCTGAAATGTATAAATATAGATACGAAAATATCATATAGGGTGGATTGTTAGTAGTTATTTAATGATTTTAGCTGTATGGACCGATTTTGTAAGCTGTTGGGAAAAGAAGATCTGAAGGAAGGTAGATCTGAGGATTAGACCGCAGGCTGTGGAGCCTGGTGCGATCTAGTTCACCTCACATAGATATTACCTAGTTTTGTGAAGAATTGTAAGCGCATGGCGCCATGAATACAAAACTGCCATAATAAAAGAGCCAAGAGCCAAATCTTTGTGGATGTATCCCAGGAGGGGGTGAACGACGATAATACTCGTGTAATATGTTTAATGTATGCATGTCTCTTATTTTTTTCAGCAATTAATGGTTAAGCTCGATGAATGAGTTAGCACATTATTATGAATATGTTTATACTTTGCTGGAATTAGACTATAAAATATAAGCATGTGACTTCAAGGGATAAGTAGTTTACGTTATAGCTCACGATACCTGGATTTAATCAAGAAACCCCTATCCCCTACTCTGTCCTAGGCTATAAACACCTGAGTCTTACAATCATCCATTTAAAGCTATCTCGGGTGAGACTGCGCAGAGCCTTCCGGGTGTTGTGTTGCCTTCTGGTTTACCAGGAGGGATGATAGTTTTAGAGGCTTTGTTGGAACCCTGAATGACATGAAACCTAGGTCAATAAATCATATAACTGGAGGAGGGAGATAGTTAACCAACAAATGGTATTGTTGTCATGTTAAGAGGAACAAGAGAGGAATGAGTAGATGAGATAGAACGAATACGAACCAAAGGAGTGGAACAAAATGGAAATCAACCATTAGAAGGGAATGTTGAGACCTTGGAACCCCACGAGAGAAGAAATTGAGGACTAGTTGAGAACTAAAGAGCTAGAGTTTGCACATAAAGACAATAGAAACCCCAATATCACACCACGTAAATACCTAGATAAATACGTATTTACGGATTTACACAAAGTCTTTTTTTGTGATTTTTTGCATCTACTACAGGGGTGGATCTTAAGGTTAAAAGATAAATACATGATGAAACAGATTCGACAGCTAGATTGGACTCCAGTATAGATCCAGCAGCTGCAACAGGTGAACAACAAATTCACCCGTGCAGTCGACTTTTGGCTTGATAGTATTGTAGCAGGCTTTATCACAGAATTTGCGGTAGACACAGCAAAGTCATACAGCGCAACTGAGAACGAGTTCCTACGAGGACCCATAGGAAGGTACATTCGATCACTATATACTTCTATCAAGATATTGTTATATAAAAAAGGTGTAATGACAATGGAATCAGACAGCTAGACTTCCCTGCGTGCATGGGGGAAGGGTGGAAGCACCGATAGAGAGAGGAGGAATGGAAGGAGGGAAGGATAAAGAGAAGAAAGAGGAGGAACCCTTGGACCCGATCTTGATGGATGAAGACTAGCTTCGGTGGATCTTGTCATCATCAGGAATAACGCGTATCGGAGCACCCTACCAATATAAGGTGAATACAAAGAAGAGATTCGTAGCCGAGAGGGAGGGCTTGGCAAGCGATGAGGAAGAGGTAGAGGATCTCCAGGTTGTGGAGCAAATTGAGGAAATCCTGCACGCCACGTATGAGAGGAAAACAAGAGGCCCAAGAACAGGAGGAGAAGGCAGCCATCCCTTTAATATCAATGTCAGTGTGGAACCCATAAACCCATGTATGACCAATACACCAAAGAGAACACCACCGTTTAGACAACCAAATTTTGGAGGAAGTCCGACAGAAGAAAGTACATCTACACAACGAGCAACAACTGGAGGAGCCAGTTCAAGCAACCTTAGTCAAGTATCTACACTACACAGAGGAGGGAGTAGCTTAGTATTTGGAATGGTAGGACACGGTCCTACTATCAGATTACCAGAGTTTCAAGGAGAAGCAATAGAAGACCCTGAGAAACATTTGTTCATTTGAGAATATATATGGGAAGCAGAGGAGATCACTGATGAAGACACCAAACTCGTGCAACTAGCAATCACGCTAAGAGACCGATCACTAGACTAGTACATGAGTCTAGACACGAACAATGTTCCTGGAATGACACAGACACTGGACGACATTAAGAAACTATTGATAAATGAGTTCTAGAAGCCGAGCTTAGAGGATCAATACATGAATGAGATGATTGAAATAAGACAGAAACCAGGAGAATTGGTATGGGAGATTGATCAAAGATTCAAGTGATTAAAAGGAAAGTTAAAATACCTTATGACTGATATGCAACATCGACACCTGTTTGTCAACTCACTACTCCCACACTTAAAATATCCATTACGACAACAGAATTTTCAGACGCAGGTAGAGTCTCTGCAGGCAGCCTTGAAATTGGAAGAGAATTAGTACCAACAAATGGACCCGACTATCGAAGAACTGAAAGAGGATCTGAAGAACTTAACATTTCAGCTGAACTAGAATAAGAACAAGGACAAATGAGAAGCAGTTTGGTGCACTACTTGCAGGATGGAAGGACACCATAATAATGAATGCCCAAAATTCGCACAATATATGGCGACAGGGATGCCAAACCCACTAGCACAGGGAGGATTATAGTGCGAAATATGAAAGAAACCGGGTCACGACCCTTACCACTGCACGATGATGCATAAATACCAAAAAATCCCAAAGAAATCATATTGCACCTTTTGCAAGTCAGTCAGCCATGACGACAAAGATTGTAAAACTATGGAGCCTTGCACCTTTTGCAAGTCAGTTGGCCATGATGAAAAAGATTGTAGAACTATGGAGCTGATGCGGGAAAGAACATCAAACACATACATGGTACAAGAAGAAATGATGACTAGGTAAGAAACACCACAGTTTACTCAAGCCCCAACCCCATACAACATCGAGCCGCAACAGTATAATATTGCGTCACAGTTGTACAATAACGCGCAGACATAGTACAAATCGACACAGCCCTAGTACAATACCACACAGTATAATCAGGGACCACAGTATAACATGTCGTGAGGTGATCACACAGCTTATAGAGGAGCATGATGAGCCATAGGAGGTTTCAGACGTGGTAGAGAACCAGTCACATGTCACAATTCCCAGCAACCAAGACATTATGCACGGGAGTGCCCACTGCCACTAGCGACTTGTTTGTATTGTTGGGCATCAGACCACAATACAGAGGAATGCCCAACATTACTTGTAAAGATCCAGGAAAAAAAGAATCAAAATAACTAGAATGTTCAGTGGATTTCAGTTGAAGCAAGGGCTGAAGGTCGAAACATCAACATAGTCACTCGAGGAGGAATGAAAATAGGAAATGACGCAGTTCGACAGGAACCAATGCATAACCAATGGGTAAAGAAGAACACTGACCCCAAGAATCAGTTCGACATGCATAAGGAGAAGGAGATATTTACAGAAGCCCGACAAGAATTCCAGAAGGAGAACATTGCGTCGACTGCACAACAGAGAAAGGAAGATCTGGAATATGAAATGACGCCATCACTGGACCATACCAACAAAATACAACCCAAGGAACAAGTAAGTACTATCAAAGACTTTTTTCAATCATGCCTCAAAATGTTAAGTGATCCTTCATCTATCAAAATATTGCAAAACATCCTAGAAAAATGTGGTAGCGAGATGGAACATAAGCCAGAATTGAAAATTGTCAACCACCTACACACAAAAAGAAGAACAAGTAGGGAATTTAGAATAAATGCTAACATTGAGGATTTCAATATGGGAGATATTATACTAGATTTAGGATCCGAAGTGAATGTACTACCAAAAGCTACATGGAAATGCATGGGAGAACCTACACTGGGATACTCAATTATTCAATTAAAGATAGCAAACCAACATAGAGTCCTACCAATAGGTAGAATGAAAGGAGTGATGGTAGATCTGGGTGGTGTGCACACTAAGGTAGACTTTGAAGTCATCGAAATAGTAGATGACACCACACCTTACCCAACGCTACTTGGTCTGGATTGGGCGTTCGATAACCAAGCCATAATCAACTTAAAAACCAGAAAAATGACATTTGAGTCGGGGGACTACAGGGTCATATCCCCGCTCGACCCATCAGAAGGCGAGAGGTTCGTAGAACCCACTTGTATGGATTTAGAAGAGCTCGGCCAGTTGTACAGAACAACTACGCGCGATGCAGACTACATAAACCCAACTGCAGACAGGGTACTCAGTTGGTGGAGCATTACTTCATATACAACACACTCAGACACCAGGTTAGAAAACTGGAAGAAAAGACTACACGAAGTATCCATGAGAAGGTGTGCCAGAATAGACCGTGTAGTAAGGTGGATTAGCACAGAAATCAAAGAACCACCCAGTTTTCACGGGCTAAATGATTTGGAAACTTTCTTGACACAATATGAAGACAAAGTATTAGAAAAACAAAGATTGATAGCACTGGATTTAGCACTAAAGGATACACCCGCAAGATGGTGGCGTGCACACAAAGAAACTATCACAGATTGGTGCCAATGTAAGCGATTACTGCGCATAAGGTTCGATGTAGAACAGACAGGTAACAAACAACATAAATATGATGGACTAGGCACACCAACAGAACACTTGGAGGAGTGTAAAACACTGTGGAAAATGATGCCACCGGAGGAATGGTCTCACCACTTCCTTCATAGTTTAGAGGGCATACCAGGGAATTGGTATACGAACCAGGAAATGCGTAAAGGAACCAAAACATGGGAGACACTCCAATAGAACTTTACAGTCACTTTCTCATTTGAGCATGAGAACCCCAACATAGACGCGGCCTTGAAATGGATCAGAAACACCATATTCATTTAAGAACCGGAAGTAGAAGCTATCACAGAGTTACAACAATGAAATAAGAAGACAATCAAGGATCTACTATCATGCTATCACGTACAGGAGGAAGCAACAAATGAAGATGATCCACGTGATATTCAGATCGAAGAAGTCGAAGGTGAGAGATATGTGGAAGGACCACCTTTAGAGTCAAAGGTCATCTCTGTGCCAATCAAGATAAAGAAGGTTAACATAGGGACCACCGAGGAGCCCAAAATGGTCAACATTGGATATTACTGGGACAAACTGACACTAGAAAGAATCATAGAATTGTTGCGTGAATACATCGACCTTTTTCCCACAACCTTTATAGAGATGAAAGGCATAGCCGAAGAATTGGGAGAAATGAAAATACCACTCAGACCTGATGCAGACCCATTAAACAACGACCATATATATTGAATCCCATATATAAACAAAAAGTTAAAGATGAAATTGACAGGATGCTCAAGGCCTGCATCATTGAGCCAGTCGAAGAATCAGAATGGATAAGCCCGATGGTAGTATAGGACAAGAAACAGGGAAGAGGGATCAAGATATCTGTCAACTTGAGGAAGTTGAACGATGCATGCCTACATGACCCATTCCCCACATTGTTCATGGATGAAGTACTTGAGAACATAGGAGGACATGAAACCTACTCATTCACCAATGGATTCTCAGGATATCATCAGATTAAGACAGCACAGGAGGATAAACACAAGACCACGTTCACGGCAGAATGGGGATCTTATCAGTATACAATCATGTCGTTTGGACTTAAGAATGCACCTGCGATATTTTCTAGAGTGGTCATCACAGCATTTAAGGAATTCATCCATCAATTCCTCAAAGTATACCTGGATGATTGGACAACGTATAGATTACTGAAAAACCATGTGGAAGTTTTACGACTGATGTTAGAACGATGAAGACAATGCCAGATATCACTAAATATCAAGAAATGCATATTTGGAACACCATTTGGGATACTATTGGGGCACATAGTATGTAAACAGGGTTTGCTAGTAGATTTGGCCAAAATCATAGTCATTGTTAACCTACCAGCCCCCAAAAAAGTCCTCCAACTAAGATCAATGCTAGGACATACGGGATATTACAAGAAATTCGTCAAAGGCTACGCACAGATTACAATGCCAATGGAAAAACTGTTAAGGAAGGATACAAAGTATCAATGGAACGATGAGTGCCAACATGGTCTGGATACCCTGAAGGAAAATATAGTCATCGCACCGATATTGGTATTTCCAGATTGGGAGAAGACATTCCATGTACATGTAGATGCATTAGCGATAGCACTTGGAGCAACCAGGAGCATGAGAATTGGATCACCCGATAGCGTTCGCAAGCAAAAAATTATCAAATTCAGAACATAATTATAACACGACAGAAAGAGAAGGCCTAGCTATGGTTTATGCACTACAGAAATATAGACATTACCTATTAGGAAAACACTTTAAGATGTTTACATATCACTCAGCCCTGAAATACCTAGTCAACAAGCCAATGTTGGGGGGGAGAATCTGTCAATGGTTATTTCTATTTCAAGAATTCAACTTTGAGGTAATAGTTAAACCAGGAAAACTGAATGCAGGACCTGACCACCTATTGAGGGTCACAAATGGAGAAAAACCAATGAATTTAGAGGACAAATTTCTAGATGCACAACTATTCTTAATATAGATTGTTGATGAATACTTCACAGAGATCATCCAGTACTTGAGCATAGGTACTGTGCTGCAAGAATATAACACTCCACAGAAGAAGAACCTGGTATTCTGCGCAACCGACTATCAATTGATCACAGGACATCTATACAAGATGGGCACATATAGCATATTACAAAGATACGTACTAGACCATGAACGACCAATAATTTTAGTAGAAGCCCATGAGGGTATAGCAGGAGGGAATTATGCAAGAAAATATACCGCGCAAAAGGTACTACGCGCAGGATTATGGTGGCCAATGATCCATAGAGACTCTAAAGAATACTATCAGCAATGTGATGTTTGTCAAAGGGTAGGCAAACCCAATAGAAGGGATGAGATGCCACTACGACTGCAAGTGACACTTCAGGCATTCGAAAAATGGGAGATAAACTTTGTGGGACCCATTAACCCACTAGCCAAAAGAACGGGGGTGAGATATATTATCACCGCAATGGAATACCTAAAAATATGGGTGGAATTCACACCAGTAACAGATTACAATGCAGAGACAACTACACACTTTATGTTTTAACATGTAATTACTAGATTTGGGTGCCCAAGAATTTTGATGAGCGACCAAGGAACACACTTCATAAACAACACCATCTGAGCGATGCTCGAAGAGTTTGAATTTCATCACCAAAAAAGAACACCGTATCATCCACAGACAAATGGCATGGTAGAAGCCTTCAACAAAATTCTGGAGAACGCCTTGACAAAGATATGTAACATCAACAGGGACAATTGGGACCTCAAGGTACCAGTAGTGTTATGGGTGTATAGAACCACATGCAAAACGTTGACAGGCCACACACCATTCAAACTATTCTATGGTCAAGAAGCAGTAGTGCCATTAGAATTTTTAATACCCAGTCTACGTGTAACAACTATCACGCACATGACAGAACGAGGCGCAATATAGGAAAGACTGGATCAGTTATTGTCGATGGAGGAAGACCGAATCTTGGCAGGATTCCACCAAAAAGTACAGAAAGCCAGAGACAAATCTTGGCATGACTGCCACATCAAGAGGAAGATGTTCAAGGAAGGATATCTAGTATTTCTCTACAACAGTAAATCATTACAGCACCCAGGAAAACTCAGAATGCATTGGCTAGGACCATATGAGGTAAAATCTATCATGGACGGAGGAGATGTACAGTTAAGATATCTAGCAGGCGCATACCTCAGAGGAATGATCAATGGGAGCCGACTGAAGATGTACAAGGACAGTCGACCACCCACCGTGCAGTGAAAAAAAAATAAAAAAAATTGAGGGAAATGATAACAACCATATCGAAAAAGGAAACAAGCGGGAAAAGGAAATTCAACAAAAGCAGGCTGACAGGACAATAAGAAGCAGAATTAAAGCAAGGCAAGGACGGATGGGATGTCACATTAAACGTGCCAACTGGAGATGACATAGGAGGCGTAATGGCAAGTATGAAACCGCCACGGATGCATTGAACCCACCGTTATGGTGCATTAATCGCATGATGGAGGAAGCATCCTTGACAAGATTCATGACGATCCCATACAACACATGAGCACATAAGCAGTTAGTCTATTTGCAAAAGGAGAGCAGAAAATGAGCAACAACATCTAGAACGAACAGAGTAAAACCACAAAGCTCACCGAAGCCATTCAAACTCAACAAACGTTCAACAAACACCATTTGTTAAGGTCCTAACCCGCACATAGGTAGATCAATGTATTCGGATGTAATAAAGGTCAATATTAATAATACCTTTCAATAAAATAGAATAAGGCGGATGTAAGAAGACCTAATAGAAGCTTCTGCTTCTAGAAGGATCTTC
>ML783225.1:250653-269094 GCA_009831015.1 Picea engelmannii | reverse complement strand
CGAACCCTAAGAAGGAGTGGTTCGGTCCCATCACGGGTCTGTCAATGTTTGTTTAACGAGTCCAAAGATAGTAAACTCGAAGGTTTTTCAAGATTATAGAGTTAGGAAAAACACTTAAAAGAGAACTCTCTCAGTTCCTTTTTTGTAATATAGTCTGGACGAGACCGAAAAAGAGATAAATTATCGCTCACCAGATGCATATTTCAAATACTTTAGCGAGCGTGAAAATAGCAAGGTCGCTCGACAATCTTTTCATGTTTAGAGAGTATGAAAAGAGCTTAAAGAGAACTCCAGGGGGGTTCCTTTTTCGTATAACCACAGTGAGCTCAAAAAAGTGATAAAACGACCCTCAATCATGTTCTTATGTTTTTTACAAGCGCAAGAACGGACAAAAAGCACTCGAGGTTTTGTGTAAAAACCATAAAAAACAATCAAAATCACACCACACCAGGGAAAATTCTGTCCATAATCATCCATGTTTCACACATGGAAGTCATTTCACTCATTTTCACATTAGTCATTAGGTTTAAATAATAAATAAACATAAAAACCCAAAATTGACATAGTAAAAAGTAATTAAAATGAGTAAATAACTAAATTTACCATATCATTTCACATTTTCACCATTGAGTTCCAAAAACCCTCATTTTACCCTTTGCATTCGGTGTCGATTTCCGGGAGCTACGAGTGATCATTTGACGAGCCGTCAGTAGCATCTTGGTAAGTTCTTCATTCCTAATCTTTTCATGGTTTAAAATCTTGATTTCATTGGTTAAAATTTTTGTTTTAAGTTATTTTTTAAAACATATATGCGTGGAGGCATTCTCGTAGGTGGCCCATACGGGACCTGCGAGAATGAATCGTTCTCGCAGGTGGGCCTTAAGCCACCTGCGAGAAGTTCTCACTGTGCATAATATGGCACCTGCGAGCAACGCATAACTCAAAATATTTTGAAACGTTTAGCCAATAGAAAAAATTCATTTCATGAATAAGATCATTAATCATGTTCGTATGTTTCTTATGCAGGTAAATAGCCACAAACATGGTGCTTGAGTGGCAAGAACGAGAACTTGAGGAGGATAACACAAATTCCGAGAATCACCCTCCCACCATAGCTGCCTTAAGAGATTGTGGTCTCTTAAAATACTTCTGTATCCCGGGCATGAGAGCCCAAGTCCGATTATTGGAGTATCTAGTCTGAATGTGGGATCCGGACCAGCAAGTTTTCATTGTAGGAGCTCACACATTAGCTATTGACATCGAGGACATATATTTCTTGACCGGATTATCTAGGTGTGGGTCCTATGTCAGTCTGACCGGCAGTAGAGCAGGCGGTTTGAAAATGAGTGAATATTGTAACCAATATTGCGTACCTGAGGCCAAAAGAAAGAAAGGGAAAATAGCAATCTGGGGAGTAACTGACTTGACTCTCCGCACTATTCTCTTCATGATTTCTCGGATGGCTAGAAGTGCCTCTCCCCATATGGCATTGCAGAGCTATTTCCAGTACGCCATCGAGTGTACTGATCCCCGAGTATTTAACTGGGGTGATGCAGTATTGCGCAGTATCAAAAAACAACTGACTAAGTGCAGGCGAGGAGATCTGAAACAATTTGGATATGGATCTTTGTTAGTGTCTTTCTTCCTCGAGAGAGTCCCCATGTTCAGACTATAGGCTGAGTGGGACTTTTCGGTTCCTAGGGATCCGAGGATGTTGCGGTGGTGTCGGCTCATGGCCCGGCATGTGGCAGGACCAATCGTCAAATATGATGATATTTTCTTTGACTGGTTGCAGAACCAGATGTTGATGGTCGATGATTACGCATATGCTGGGTTGGATTTCCAAGGAGATCCGGATCTAGCACTACCTAAGGACGCTCAGTGGGGAGACCTCGGTAAGAATTACACAAATTTTCGCTTTTTAAATGTTTTTGAATTTTTAACATATTTAAATGTTTTTGTTTTATAGATTTATCCAAAGACTAACACCAAATGTTTGTTGATAACACAGATGTTGGATCATATAGACCTCCTGGCAGTTCTCCTATTCAGTGACGAGGAGAAGCTGCAGCAGTAGTACCACAGTATGCCGAAGATTACCAGGTCGTGGAGCAGAATTTAGAGGGTCTGACAGCAGACATTCCAGATATGACTCTGGAAGAGATTCCACGATGTGATCAACATCACACTGTAGGGGTTTCCGCAGCTATGGGTCGACTGCTCTGCATGGTAGCTAGGGCAGTTGTGTGTTACCGTGAACGTCATCCGTGATGTCACTATGTAGAAGCTATAAGCTTCAATTTTTGATATTTTGGTCTTTGGACAAATATTTTGTAAAAACAAACTCTTTTGATCGTTATATATATACAAACGGCTTCTACCGATTTACTTTACATTGTGTGAATTTTAATGTGTTTGATTTATAAATGGTTCAAATCTCTGTCCAATACATAATTAGCTAATGCATCTGTTAATGTATTAAGACGTCTAAGAATATGCTGATATTCAATGTGATCAAAATATCGTTCCAAGAGGTGAATTCACAAATACACTCGTAATAAAGTAGGACTTCGAATAGAGTAGACATTACTTAACTGTAGTACTACAAGATGCGAGTCAAGTTGCACAACCAAATGACGAATTTCGAGAGAGATAACATCAACCAATAATTCAATAACGGTGCTATACTCTGCGATGTTGTTGGTTGCTCGGCCAAGACATACACCTCGTAAAGATATAAGTTCATTTGTTGGGGCATAGATTTCCCATGCAACGAAAGCTAGGTTCCGAGTACTACGGCTAGCTCCATCAGCGAAGCCAATATAAGGTTGTGAATACTCCGACATCTGGCAATCAAACACAACGTCACGTAAGGGTAGAGACCAGATAATGTCAAAAGCAAACTAAAGTAACACACACAAAGTATGATACATAAAAATACAAGTACTTTTGCACAAATAACTTATGCATAGTACTTCTTCAAGTACAACCCATTCCTGGGTTCACTCAAAGGTATACCATCATAATCAACCAACTCATACACTCCTTTTTCCAACACTCTATGAACAATATAAGGACCCCGCCACATTGGTTCGAACTTCCCAGCTCCTAAGACATCTTTATCTTGTTCATACAGAAGAACAAGATCACCTTCAGAGAAAACACGAGGCTTGACATGCTTATCATACTGTGCCTTGACGCGTTTCTTTTGGGCTTCTATTACTAGAGTAGCCTCACGTCGGGTCTCGTCTAATCGCATCAGATACAATAGACGTTCTTCTTCAACAGAGGTATTGGGTAAGAGTTCGACAACTAGCTTCAAATAAGGTATTTCACATTCTATTGGAAGAATGGCTTCCACACCATAGACCAATCGAAAAGGCGTAAACCCCGTTGCGGATTTGACCGATGTCCGATATGCCCACAATGCCGAAAACAACATTGTATGCCAACTTGTCTTATGAATTCCTATCATTCATCGAAGCATAGTTATAAGGACTTTGTTTATTTCTTCGACCTGGCCATTAGCTTGCAGATAATAGGGTGTTGAGTTGTCATGACGAAAACCCAACTTCTCCGTAAGTTCAGACATCATGAAATTCCTAAAATGACTACCGTGATTAGTAACGATAGCTTGAGGAACACCAAAACGAGCTATGACATGGTTGAAAAGAAACAACATTGTATTCTTTCCAGTATTATCGAATGTCGACATTGCCTCGGCCCATTTAGTAAAATAATCAACTGCTACAATGATGTAACCATGCCCCCCAGCCGAGTGAGGGTGACATGTCATGAAATCAATGCCCCATTTTGCAAAAGGACCAACTGAGACCACAGGATGAAGAGGAGCAGGATGAGACCGAATCTTCTGATTGTAGGTCTGGCAGACATGACACTTCTGAACGACATTAATGCAGTCATTGAACAAGGAAGGCCAAAAATATCCTGCACGCAAAATTTTCTGGGCAGTAGCATACCCAGACATATGACCACCACATGCTCTGGAATGGCAGTCATTTAGGGCTTTCTCGGCTTCGTCGAAAGTTAAACAACGTCTAAAAACTGAGTCAATTCCACGACGGTAAAGAGTATCGCCAAGGATAATGTATTGACGAGCCTGATAGCGTATACGACGTCGTTCATTACTGGACAAAGTAGGCCGGAAAGTCTGAGTTTGGAGATATATAATGATATCTCCATACCAAATATCATCAGTGTTGATAAGGAAAATAGATTCATCGGGTAATGAATTGTTTGCTACATTTTCCGTGGCAGAGTGGGGAAAATCACAAATTAACTCAGCAAAAACTAAGGATTTCTTCGACGTGGCGCGATCGAATTCCAAGTCGAACTCCTAGAGAATGAAAATCCACTTGGAGTACTTGCCCCCCAGCAATTGACGTGACAAAATATGTTGCATGGGGTTACAATGTGAAATCACTGTAGTTTTCCTGGAGAGAATATAATGCCGAAAGCGTTGGACATCTTGAACGGCAACCAAAGCCAGTTTCTCAACATGTTGGTACTTGATTTCCGTTGATGATAGACTTCTACTCAAGTAATAAATAACATGTTCATCGTGATTATCATCCTCTTGAACTAGAACCATGCCAATGGTATACTCAGAGGAAGCAAGATACAAAAAGTAATCACGACTATAATCGGGAGGAAAGAGAAGCGGAGCTCGTGTGAGGGATAACTTCAAGGCCTCAAAAGAATTGTTAGCAATTGAATCCCAAATGAACTCGGAATCTTTCTTTAATAGTCGGGTAAAACCACGAGTAATCTTGGCGTAATTAGGAATGAAACGACGAAGAAAGTTTTCTTTCCCCTGCAAACTTTGCAACTGGCGTAGTGAAGAAAGAGGAGGGAGATTAAGAATCGCCTCAACCTTAATAGGATCCACCCTGATCCCTTGACATGAAATGATGAAACCTAGAAGACGACCGGATTCTACGCAAAAAACGCATTTATGAGGGTTTAAACGAATGCGATAGAACCGACAACGAACAAAAATAGCTCGGAGATGAGTGGGGTGATCGACTCGGCGCATAGAATGAGCTGGAAAATAGTCCAAATAAGGTTGAACGATATGATTTATATCGTGAAACGCATAAAACATAGCATGTTGAAACGTCGCGCCCGCATTCTTAAGACCGAAGGGAAGTTTTCTATAGGCGAAAGTACCCCAAGGACAAATAAAAGCAGTTTTATGTTGGTCCTCAGGAGCGATGTTAATTTGATTATAGCCGGAAAATCCAGCCATGAGAGAAAATATTTCACTGCCGGCACAGTCATCGACAATATGGTCGACAAAAGGGGTTGGAAAGTTGTCTTCGGACAGGCTTTTTTAATATCCCGATAATCAACACAAACACATATACTACCACCTTTCTTATCAATCGGTACAGGGTTGGAAACCCATTTTGTCAGAGCCACGGGATAAATAAAATTGGCTTTGAGAAGTTTTTCAACCTCAAGCTTGATAGCCGCCGCTTTGCGTGGGTGAACTGGATGTAGGTGCTGTCGGACAGGTTTAGCTCTGGGGTATGTCTTTATCTCATGTACAATAATAGCAGGGTCGATACCTGGCATCTCTTCCTAACTCCAGGCAAAGATATCACGAAATTCTTTAAACAGTGAAGTATAAGTGACAATTTCTTCGGGAGAACACGAAGCTCCAATATGAACATTTTCAACTATCCCAGGTTTAACGAAAAATATCAATGGGAATTGTGGGAGAGATATTACTGAGGTTCCCTTCGGCAAACACATCATGTTTCGATCCGGGAACAGTCGTTATGACAACAATGGTCGACGGAGTCGAAATCCGTTGGTAGTTCTCGAGAGTCTGTTGTTCCAGAAACAAAATGGAACGATGATGTCCATCATCCCAAGGGGTGTCCACCATGACAGACATGATCATCTCGTCAGTGGGAAATATGACACGAAAAGGATCAGGAGACAACTCATCAGGAGAGAAGGTAGAAGGTGTTGCCAAGTGAATTGCTTGATAAGCAGACTCAACTGGACTTAACGGCATAACGTCGCCGAAACGAGAGTAATCTCCAGGGTTAGGGACTATCCAAGGGTCGGAAGACACAAGAAGTTCATGAGGCACAACGAAGATCATGTTGATCGAAGCAAGTGACAGGCGTGGAACATCGGGAGGTGGTGGAATGGGGAAAGTACCCATTAACGAAGAGTCTTTTAAAAGGCCTACACCGACATTCTCATAACCCGGTGGGGTTTTAGCGATAAACGACACGTTGTCAGTACGAGTATCGAAATTAAAGAAGGCAAGTTGGTCAACCGTAACAACCTTTCCTTGATGAGGAAATCCTACTACAGGGAAAAGTGTTGACACAACAACGCGCATGGAATCGATCCAGCTATGACCAAGCAGAAGATTGTAATCTAAGCGAGCGTCGAAAACTTCCACTTCCACTTGGACGGTCTTACCTTCTAGAGTAACG
This sequence comes from Picea engelmannii, assembly GCA_009831015.1. Classification (NCBI taxonomy): domain Eukaryota; kingdom Viridiplantae; phylum Streptophyta; class Pinopsida; order Pinales; family Pinaceae; genus Picea; species Picea engelmannii. Next base: position 262,615 of record ML783225.1, on the reverse strand, counting down.
GGCAATGACGGAAGAACACCATAAGGCTTAAAACCAGAGCCATTGAAGGCTTTCAAAGTATTTTGTGATTCATGTAAAGGAGGAGAGCCAATGGATTTCCAACAAGAAAAGGACATTACACACGTAGAGGCACCCTCATCTATAACAGTTCGACAAATGTTCTTGTCAGAGACAACAACTTGAATTTGAAATGCAAGCTGAGGGGGTAACCTTGGAATATGATCTTCCAAGTCAAAGACTATTAAATTCGTATCTGTAGGATCAATTCCACCTATAGCTTTCAACAGAGCCCTTCGTTGTGCAGGACAAGACTGAAGGACTTCAAGGGCAGACATCGCTGAAGGTGCTTGGGCCAGATCTTCCACAATGTTGTAGTTCTGGGCCGCACGAGCATGAGGATTGAAAGCCGACTTGCGAACAACGCCCTTAGGGGGTCGTACTACTGTATCAAGGCTCGGTCGTTCGAGATGAAGAGGACCGTTTGTAGGTGGAGTCGGTGGAGAGAGTTGTACCAAAGCAGGAGGTAGATCGTCAACCTTCTCTTTAGATGGAGAATAATCTTTGGCTCTAGTCGTGATTGCAACGCCGTTCTTCTTAGAATCATCGGTGCACATCAAAACATATGATGTCGTAGATGTAGATGGTTGGTCATGGATGACCAACTGATCCTGTTGTTGAGACGGGAAGGGTTGGGACAAAACAGCCGACGTAGATGGTTTTGGTGTTCCTTGAAGAAACTTAGTAACTTCGACACGTATTGGACAATCCTTCGTGTAGTGATCGTCACCACAGATAAGGAAAGGGTATCATGGTTTGCGCTTATCCCGATCGTCAACAGGGGTATTTTTAGGCTGCTCTGTTTGATTATTATTTTTACCCTCCTTATTCTTGCCTCTCCCATTTTTTAGATTTATTTTTACCGGTCGGGGTAGATTGAACGACGTTCACCTCAGAAGTTTTACCGGCGGGAGTGGCAGGAGACAGAGCATTTTGGACATTAGAAGATGTTGATTTAGGGTTTGTACTCGAAACATAATGTGAGTGAGTATGGGTAGTACCAATCACACCATCAGCTGCATGTGAGGCAGCTGGAGCTGTTGAAGCGCTGGAAGTACCAGGACGAGGTAATTCAGGTAACAAATCATAAAGTGTTCTCGTTTGCGAATAAACGAGATCAAGATACTGAGCACGACTTATAGCCCGATCCTCTGTAACAACACCACCCATGGAAATATCTTTACCAATTTCGTTCACAAAAGATTTCGTAAACCATTCTGCCAGTAACTGATCTGGGAGTTCGAGTTTAATGAGACGTCTCCTCCTTCTCCACTCTTGAATGTGATCTGATATATGAGTTCCTTTAGTTTGTTTGAAGGAAGTCAAAATTTCAGTCCCAGTATCATAACGGATCGGTAACTGGTAATGTGTAAGGAAGGCCATAGCGAGGGTGTTAAAGTCGGAGAAGAAACCTCGTGGCAATTCAATATACCACTTCGCAGCGGAACCTGTAAGGGTTCGTTGAAAAAGACATAGACGAATAGAATCATCCATCAACGAGTTGGATGAACACCATAAATGAAATGTCATCACGTGATTATTCGGGTCCTCTCCCACTTTGCCATCAAATTTCGGAATGTCCGAGGGAAGCTTGGCTAGAATAACAGGCCATTGGGGAGAGTGACGAATAGGATCATTGAGAATCCTAGACAAATCCAGCAAATCTAAAGTAGCAAGGAAAGGTAACTGTCTATTCACTTGTGGGTACTGGTGACTTTGGGGTGGAAGCCCTGTTGGCAAACCAGTAGGACCGTACGCAGTCTTCCCATAGTGGGAAGACCCTGGCTGATTCGTTGTTGGTTGGTGAGGATAATAATTCCAAGGGTGGTATCCTTGAGTTTGAGTAGGGACATGAGGTTGAGTAGTGTGACTCTGACCCCAAATAGGATTAGTGATACCTGGATATGGTTGGCCTACGGTAGGGACAGTGTTTTGCCCCCCATCATTTTGAGGAAAGTTTTGTAAAAGTTGATTCCAATATTGGGCCAATTCAGGAGGTATGTTTTGTCCAAAAGGTGAGGTTGGTCCCCCAATCGTAGGTATAGTTCCACCCGGAAGTTGTGTGCCAACCGTAGGTTGCGTAGTAACTGTGTTGTGGTCGGGAAAAGGAAAAGGAACCATACCACCCTGTCCACCAACAAGAATCTGCAAGTTTGGTGCAACAATCGGAATAGTGACACTAGGATTAAAATTGCCAGGAGGAAATTGAGGGAGCGTCGGAATAAAATCGGGAATAGGATGCCCAGGACCTGGAGAACCGGCTGGGGTTTGCGGAGGTGTTGGATTGGAAGCATTCAACAAAGCAGTCAACGCATGATAACCAGGAGGTAATGTCGGGTTGACATCAGGCATTCGCTGGGTATTGATAGGAGCAAGAGTAGCTGCAGTAATTCCGGTTGGGACACTAGTAGTAATCATGAGGTGGGCCATCTCAGGAGGGAGAACAAAGCGGTAAGTGGTAGTCTCCAGTGGATTTTCTGGCTCAGAAAGCATCGGAGGGTTGATTTCATAGACTGTAGGTGACTCAATGCCAAAAAGGACTCGTCAGAAATCACCTGACCAAAAAGGATCTTGGCCTACTACACTGGGAGAAGGCCCAACGGTTGATTCAGAATATGTAACAATGGCTTCATTAGAAGAATTTAATCGCACAACAGGTCATTCACCACGACGAATGTGATAGTCCTCTCTAGTATTGGTAATTCAAAAATCTTTTAGAGAGTCAGTTTGTTCTACCTGAGGAGGTGGGGTAGTGACAACTGGAACGTCACTTGTTTCCCCATGTGGTGGAGTAAGCACATGGACTTCTGTCTGATGGGGAGAACCCTCAGGTGTATCGGTAGGCGAGGGTTGAGAATTGTCCAGATGCTCTGGAGATAAACCTTGCATTCTATGTGAACGCCATGGGGGAGAAATTGTAAACAAGTGACAAGCTCCACGAAGAAATTCTTATGGTCAACTTCGATAAACATACAACACACACTAGTAAACAAAATCTAGGAAGAAATCACCAGGAAAACATGACCTTCTAATTTCGAAGCCACTAGTTGGTGATGAAATCCAATGTCGCAACAACGAGACGAGAAGGGGCTGGGCTATGATGGAAAACTTACATTGATGACTTGCTTAACGGACTTACACCGTGGTGCAAGCTCCCACACATAATCGTGGGTATACCCTCCAAGGATCCTGAGTGAGTTTGATCAACATCAATTCCAGGTACCGTGAAGACTTTCCCCTTCACAGTCACCTTGGGTAAGAACCTAGAGAGATAGGCCACTAAGATCACCGCAAACAACAGTAAAACCTGGGGGGACAGTCATCAGTCCGATCCACACGCAAAGGCAGGGTATCTAGCCCGAAATCAACTCAAAGGCTTCCACTCATAATTGTGGGTATACCTCGGAGTGACCCCCGTAATACGTGCAATATCTACACTGATGTCAACAAAGCAGGGTGAGTAACTCTGCCAACACCAATGCGACCTAGCGCTTGACCCTTGTGTGAGAAGGGCTTCCCAGGACAATATGTTACAAATGGAATTCAACACTCCCTAACTCAAGATGCTATTGTGTGTTTTGAGCTTTTGGAGAGTGTGTCTCTCTTCCTACTTCAAAGCACTAGCCGAGCTAAATGTTGGTGTAAAAGAGCCCTAGAAAAGAGTTACTAGATACATTTTAAGATTATGCAATGTTTTTAAGAGCTGCTGTTTAGTCAAAGGTAACGGAAGTGAAACTCATGTGTGTATGACTCTGACCCAAACAATGCAAGAATGAAAATGAAAAATAACACTTTCCGTTCAATGAATCCTATGTATGGGAGAGAGAGAAAGTTTTCCAAATCAACCAAACTATAACACACAATTTCCTTTCAAATGTCAATGCAAACAATCGTTAATCAAATGAAGATTCTCTATATGTCTTTTTCAATACTTCAACAATCTCTAAAAAATTGATTTTGTAATGTTTTCTAAAATACAAAAAACAATTTCTTGAAAGAAAACTTGTTGTTCACTTTCCAAGAAGAACTCTCACTAAGCCGATGAGGATACAAAAATCAAATCAATGAACAAGCAAATAACAACCCAATCAACTCTTTCAACGAAAGTAAAAATAAAGAGCAAGCCAATGGGTCTTCTCAATGCAAACGAAAATGTTCCTTCAAACTCATAAGAAAATAAGAAAACCAAGAAAAATTAACTTTCCACCAATCACTGGATCTCAACCAATCAGACACACTCAACTCTTGAAATCAGAGAGAATGAATTTGCCAATAAGAGTCAAGAAAAGAAAGTCAAGCTACAAAGAACAAGAAAAGCCTTGAAACCCTAAATCTGTTCAAGCAAGCAAACTAAAGCAAGAGCCATGTCAATCAATAGTCCAATAATATCATAAGAGGTAGATCAACTGATTTGAGCAGTTGAAAAAACCAAAAGTCAATTTCAAAATTTTGAAAAATCTTGCTCGCAGGTGAGCAGTTAGACACAGTGCGAGAATCTATGATTCTCGCATGCAACCTTTTAGCAAGGTGCGAGGTACTCACACTGGACCCTATATGCAGGGTGAGAACTTGACTGATTCTCGCAGGCTACAGTTAAACACAGTGTGAGAACTCCTGAAGATGACAAATTTTTTTGAAAATGAAAGCAAAAATGACAAAATCTTTTGAACCCAGAAGGTCTATCAGGACACCCTGAAGACTCAGATACTGAAAAAATAGGAGAAAAATGAAACTAGAGAAAATGGCCACAGAAAAACTCAAAAACCATAAAGAAAAAGGGAATGTTCCCCAGTGGAGTTGCCAATTTTGTTTCAGGATTAATCCGTAAGTGCGGACACAAACAGATCTCCCTAGATCCACCCGGATCTAGAACAAAGCAGGATAGAATAATACTATTTCCCTAGATCTAGACTATTGAATGAACTAGGAGGCAAGAATCATGAACATACCTTAAGATTCACTTCCTTGGGTCTCTGTTGTTCCAACTTCACTCTAATGCTCTTATGCCGTCAAGACCACAACAGTACAAACCAATCGAAGTGAAGACAACTCAAAATATTCAATAGCTAATCTATACATATGATCAAGGAGTTATGTAATAAAGTGACATCAACTTTATGGGAAAGGGACATATTACTATATTCAATTGATAGAAAGAAGTGAATACAACCTGAGCCTTGATGTTGCAAACCTCCTTTCGATGGCTCCTAGCTCTGACACACACACTTGCTCATGCATGAAGAAGATCAACCACTTTTGATAACCTTGCTGGTGTCTCTAGCTGCTGTAGCATCAGTCCTTCATACGATCTTCCACTAATTCTCCAATCAATCTCTTGCTAGTTTGCTTGTAAACTTTTCCATGAGCATTCCCCTCAATATATAGGAGAGAATAGACTAGTTACTTGGATAGGAATGATCCCAAGATATTAGGAAAACTAGTACTTAGATAACCATTCGAATGCCAACTCATCCTTCTAGAAGATTCCCTTCTAGAAGGTTCGAGAATTTATCTTTTTCCTTCGTTTAGAAGATGTTCTCACCCTAATAGTTAGGTACAGTGCGAACCTATCGCACTCTTCTTTAAGGTAGCCTGCGAGAATCATGCATTCTCGTAGGCAAATATATAGGTAGCCTGCGAACCTCCCTTAAAAATATGATTTCTGGAAGTAGACAAAGGTAACTTTTCTCAGGAAAGTGTTCTAGTGAAGAGCCTGATTTTTCCATCATCATTACATCATCATGATGACCAAAATTGTGGATAACATTAGCAAAAGAGATGAAGAAGAAATATGGCACCGACATGGGAACAAGAGCCATTATAATCAAACGTATCAACAATGCCGCGACGCAATTGGGCGCAAAGATCTTAGCCTGAAAACTACTAAGAAAATGCCGCAAAGACGAAGTACCAGAAGGAGTCATTGTTGTTGCAGCTCAGTGTGCAGAAGGCACCTCCATGAGCTGGGAGCCATACCTATCAAACTTGTTCCAAGTAGACTGCAAAGACATGCAGGACGCAGGTACGTAATTTCATTACTCATGGCTGATCACTCTCATAACTTTCATGGGATGGCGAGAACCAGAACACGTCGTTGTTTGTACCACACCATAGCCAGGAGGAGCAAGATATCGCATCTTGAGATCCATGCCACTATCCAAGCATAAGAATTAGAATGGAATCGTATTCGAAGCTTACCTATGGGAGATACAAGAAGCCATTAGCCGACCATGGAGAATAACACCAGAGGCTGTCGCACGATACAGGAGCATCGCCAATTTCTAGGCTAGGCGACAAGCCATGTGGATACAACCAAGGAAGGATCTGAATAAACAGTGGCTACAGATGCGCTACTGCGTCACCGAGGGAGATATCGACATGGTCATCAATGAATGGCCTAATGAATGGAGGATTCCAACCATACCCAAAGATGTACTAGGACAAACAACAGAAGGATGGGCTGCGCAGGTGGAAACACAACCTCCACAAATCTTAGTACCCAAGAAATGAAGAACGGGCCAAACAAAGTTGACTCATGCAAATGACAACTTAGAGAAGCCAGGGACCTAGAAGGGGAGGATAGAAACCACCCAACCGACCAATGGAAAGAGGAAACCGGCTGAGGGAGCATAGGAAACCGCATTGGACCCCATCACACAGGAACCGGGGGGAACTAAGAGACCAATGGTACATGATGCAGGTGCACGCAAGAAAATGAAGGCACAACAACCACCACTGGACTACACAATCACAAAGGATGATGGAGAGATGATTGCAAAGATGGTCCAAGATTGCCTCGCAAAAGATTTCGATCATGTCACACACCAAAGGGATAAAATGCTGAAGGAATTGATAGAAATGGGATAGCTCCTTAAGAAATTTAGGGAAGCCTAGATCATGAGTAGTAGTAGAGGAATAGAGCCATTGATCACACATACCACAGAAAGGGTGGAGGTAGAAGAACGCGACCCAGTTCTTCCGATGCCACATGCACATTCCACGGTCTATATAAATCCTAGCATGCTGCGAATGGATGAAATTATGGGATAGACACCACTAAAGGATTTGGATCATATCCAATTGGTCTTGACACGGATGCCATCAAGAGCATTATACAAACTACAAGTTAGTGTTGACCATGATATGCAATCGTGATCGCGAGCACATAAAAATTTAGTCGAGCTACAACAAGAAACAAAGAAGCGGGAAGCGCTGGAAACAATTTGTGCACAGGCCAAATCTGAAACTCAGGAGGAGAAAGAATGCAGAAATGAGCTAGAACGCAGAGTGGAATAAAGTTTTGGGAAACTTCCAACTACTGTGCAAGGATATGAACTCCTAGCCATAGAAAATATCGACCATATTGCACAGGCAATTGATCAATATCAGAAGGAGATCGAGACTCTCCGCGGACAAATTAGATTGACAACTCCACCAGCAGTGAAGGAGAAAAGGAAGCAAGAAGCAGCAATGCAACTGCATGAGATAGAAAAATAGGTTAGCACGGTAGCCGACTTGCTGGATAAAGCAGTGCAACTTTGGACAAGGCTGGAAAAGGATCCACAAGTCCAACACTGGGACAAGGAGGAGGAGAGGATCAATGCAACGATCCAAGAACTCAAGCGGTGACATAAGACCATACCAATTCTAGAACGGGTCAAGGGAACGCAAGAGTTGAAGAAGTTATAGGCAGAACTTATCACTACACAAACAAAGAAACATGAGCGTCAAGCTCAAATAGAACCGTTGCAGGAACGGGTAGTAGAAGTACTTGCACAGATAGAAGAAGCCAGAAACCAGACAACACACACTCAGATAGAATGCATAGGACTGATGAGCGAGGAAGTGGCAGCTCAGACAGTCGCCACCATCAAGGAGAAAACCGCGCATGCACTGACAAAAGCAGCAGAGTTGCAGGGACAGTTCCAGATGATCACCAAGGATATTGAGGAAGCACAGAGAAATCAGGTGACTCGGGACGAGTCACATATCAGTGTTGGGGGCCTGTTGGCACCAGGACGAAGGGGAAAGTAGAACGATCGTGGGAAAGAAGCGTGTAGAAAACTGAAGTAACAACTGGAAAAAGAACAACATGCCCACATGCAAGAAAGCATGCACAAAGGAAAGCGACAGCTGGAGGAGGAACAACACACATATGGGAGAAAGACCTAACGAAATAAGGGTTATGGTTTTGGTAATATTCTGTAAGAGGCTGAAGAGCCCGAAATGTATAAATATAGATATGAAAGTATCATATAGGGTGGCTTGCTAGACTAGTTGTTAGTAGTTCTTTAATGTTTTTAGTTGTATGAACCGATTTTGTAAGCTATTGAGCAAAGAAGATCTGAGGGAAGGTAGATCTGAGGATTATACCACAGGCTATGGAGCCTAGTGCGATCTAGTTCGCCTCACATAGATCTTACCCAGTTTTGTGAATAATTGTAAGTGTGTGGCGCCAGGAATACAAAAATTCCATAATAAAAGAGCCAAGAGCCAAATCTTTGTGGACGTAGCCTAGGAGGGGGTGAACCATAGTAATACTCGTGTAATATGTTTAATGTATGCATGTCTCTTCTTTCTTTCAACAATTAATGGTTAAGCTTGACGAATGAGTTAGCTCATTATTATGAGTCTGTTTATACTCTGCTGGAATTAGACTATGAAATATACGCATGCGAATTCAAGGGATAAGTAGTTTAGCTTACAGCTCACGATACCTGGCTTTAATCAAGAAACCCCTATCCCCTACTCTGTCCTAGGATGTAAATAACTGAGTCTTACAGTCACCCATTTAAATCTATCTCGGGTGATACTGCGCAGCACCTTCCAGGTGTTGTGTTGCTTTCTGGTTTACCAGGAGGGCCGATAGTTTTAGAGGCTTTGTTGGAACCCCGAATGACATGAACCCTGGGTCAATAACTCATATAACCCGAGGAGGGAGATATTAAACTAAGATTCATCCATGAATTAATCAACTCAAAGATATGTAAGGGATAGACAACAGGACAAATTCTTATCCTTCACTCATCATCCATGCATAGAAAAGAAGGGCATTTGAATCTATAGGTCTTTAAACACCGAAGTGACGACCGTCGATTCGTCTCCTGGCCGACTGCTCAGGCAAGGACTAATGACTAAAGGGATAAGGGACAGAAGATAAAACCACAATCTTTTCATAATAATCAACAAAACCCACACAAATAAGTCGTTGAAATCATAAAGTTGGGTTTTCCAAGGGAAATCAATTTAGAAAAACAACAAGCAAGTGGATTCATTAAAATTTCCCTATGGTTGGATCCACTAAAAAAATGTATTAGAACATTTCTTTAAGATTCTTTAAAAGTTACCTATGGTTGGATCCACAAAGACCACATATAGTGTAATGCATTAGAATCCCCAAAACAAAGAGTTTAATCTTCATAACCTCACACAGCCATGTTTTAATCACAACGAGGTGAAGGTCTTGCATGAAAATGGATTATATGCCATTGCTTTAAACTTCCCATTAGCATTGTTTAAATGCCATTGAGTTTTTATACTAATTCCTTTATTGTCATGTTGAATGGGATGGGATTGAGGGTTGTTTGTATTCCTAATATAAATTAAGATGAGGTGGAGCAATTGTAATTTTTGTGATAATGTTATATTATATAACATATGAACTATGCAAATGCTATATTATATATTTGGATCACTTGAGAGATTTAAGGACAAATTGTTGGATAGTTGTGGATATAGTTGAACTAAATACATAACTGTGAAATATTTTATGGTCACCTAAAGTTACATAAAGGGACCTAGTTTTACTATAAAGTAAGGGATTTCCACTAAGGAATACATAAAGGGACCTAATTTTACTATAAACTAAGAGATTTATACCTAATTGTTACATAAAGGAACCATATTTCCACTAAGGGATTTCTTAACTATAAACTCCCAAACTTCCTTGCTTGATATAGTTTTGAGTTTATTTATTGTTGATTATTGAACCTAACATCATATCCCTCCATGTCCAAAACCTATTTTTACCTTGAAAACAATTGTAAATCGTATGAATTTTGGCTTTGGGAAAAAAATAAACCCCTTTTGAGACACTCATCAATCTTGTTATATTATATATGGATTTGAATATTTGGGTTGTAGAATTTCTATATAATCATGGAGAAATAATGAGAAAATTCAAAAGTGTTTATAATTTATAATCTTATAATTAATATCATATGTAACCTATCATATCCTCATATAATTATTTATTTCCCCATTAAGAGAATGACTAAAACTAGGTACCTAATGTACAGGCACAAGAGACTACTAACATGAAAGAAAATATGCTACCTATTGCTTAATGGGGGTTGGCATAAAGATGCCAATTCTTGGCTAAATCATTTGAGAATGGAGAAGGAGATCACTCTACAGAACATTGATGTACCATTAAAAATACTATTAAATCGAAATTCAATGAAATATTAATACTTATGAAGAGTTTTTGTTAACTAGAAGGTAGGGATAAAATGTTATTTCTAACATAAAAACTCGGATATGATATGGGTTTTCATTAGAAAATGTTTCTACTATGAGTGGATATATCAATAGTGTTAGCTCACATGGCCCTCATAACATTATGATTCCTTGTTTCCTCACATAGTTCCTACCATGTTTAAATTATAATAATTAAAGTTATATTATATGAACATAAATATCATCAATAAGATAAGCATTCAATAACTTTGGTCAATATGTGTGAAGTAATAAATGAGTATAATAATTAGTTCCCATCTAAGACTCTTTTATTTATATAAATTAGACTTTATCATCCAAAATGAAGTATTCGTTATAACTATTCCTTTAGTCAAGGGCCTCTACAATTGGAAAAGACGACCAAAGTGGAAGACATTGGAAAAGACCACCAAAGTGGGAGACTGGTTCCTTTTTGAGCAGTTTACTACACAAGTAGGTCACTCATGTCTTACATAGAGATGTGACCAAGACTCATGACAATATGTAGGACATGTGAAACATAGGGGGAGATTTACTTACCCATTATCATTACGTCTCACTAGATGGTTTCAAGATGTGTTTTGTCAATCTAGTCCAAATATAAATGACTCTTGGCAATGGATATTTGTTTCTCTTGTTATGAAATGAAGAACACAGAAAAATTAAAAACTTGGTGTGAATTACATAATCATGTTAATCATTGAGTTTTTGAATGAAATTTTTGTTTGAGGCCATAATTAAGGGAGCATATATCATAGCTTGGACCGACTCACTAACCTAAGGAATCTTGATATCTTGGCTAATGACCATTATAGATTACCTAAAATGGAATCAATCTATGAATATATTGACTCATTATAGAAATACCAACATTAACAAAGTAATATAGATTTTCTATTTGGAAAATATCTTGAATCTTAGTGTAAATGTTTTCTAGAAAACACTTTGAACCTAATCAATCTATGAATAGGTTGATTCATTATAGAAATACCAACATTAACAAAGTAATATAGATTTTCTATTCATGGAAAATATCTTTAATCTTAGTGTAAATGTTTTCTAGCAAACACTTTGAACCTAGTTTTTAAGGATTTTGTCACTTGTGATTACTTCTTTTTAATAATATTTTTTTAAGACTCTGGGACACTACGAAATTGTGTTAAAAAATACGATGCACTCAAGAAATAATTGTTCCATATAGATTCTTTTTCTTGAACTACAATCATACAATATGACACTAGATTATTCTTTGTTAAGTACAATGCCACTCTTTGCAATTCAATTCCATCTTACTCATGGTTGTTTATATTTGATAACAAAATGAATTCTACCTTTTTGCAAGATTGCTTTCAGCTCTTTTCCTTTTCATTTAAAGAGCAACAATGCCACAATACTAGTAAATTACACC
>ML783225.1:237988-249346 GCA_009831015.1 Picea engelmannii | reverse complement strand
GGTTTCTTTGAGGGTGCATATATTAACCTCAATGAATTGACAAAATGTACAAGGGATTACAAGATCAAAAGAAACATGTGTATGGTGCATTGACAATAACTATTGAACCAATTCATTGTCATTAGGAAGTGGGCATCAAATGATATGTAGTAGTTGAATTGATTGTTCAAGTGGAATGTAAAGAAGAGGAACAATTGTAACTATCTCTTAGAGATGGGCCATAAAAATATGGATTTCTAGAGATTGAGAGATGGAAGTAGAAGTTTGAAGATTACAATTGAGAAAGGATGAAATTATAGGTGATTTGAGTGTTGAGATGGTATGTGACATGGGACATTTAAAAATTTAAATGTGTGCTCTATAAGTCATTCATTTGGAATCCTCATGGAATTTATTAGTTGAAATCGTAAAGTATTATAATTGGTATATGACAATACAATGTAGCATAGGTCATTCTAAAGTATAATATTTTTCTAATTTAGATAAATAAATGTTGTAACCCCGCAAGTAAATCTTATAATTTTTAATTCTTATAAATGTTAGAATTTTTACTTTTAATAATATGGGCATAAGTTGAGAACAAGACTATGGTATATACTAAGTTATGTGATGTAACATACTCACAAAATAAAGTGGATTGACACACTTCTAAAATGTCATAATACCACAAGTAAATATTATGGAAACACAAATATAATTATATTTGAAAATACATTTCCTAGCCTTGGCAGAGTGTGTACTTGCATCCTACGGGCCTTGGGAGAATACAAACCTGTCCAGAAGTTAAAGAAATTAAGGATTTATATACCTCCTTGTTTGGATTGGGATTATGCAGTAGGGTTCTTTGATGGAGCCTCATAGGACATGGGAAAAAAATGTGGGGTAGGGTTTGTTTTAAAATGTCCAGCCTTAGGGACCTTCAATATGAAAATGAACTTTGGGTATGGGACAAATACAAAAGAAAAACTGTTAGCTTTATGGTGCATCTTGTATTTTTCAAATGTATTGAAGGTTACATGATTAATGCTGGCAGGTGATTCAAAGATCATTATTGACTGGTTCAATAATGATAATAATTTACAAGTACTCACTTTGCAACCATGGATGGAAAAAATGAGAAGATTGTGTGGAAGTTTTATTCAACTAAAAGCACATCACATTTACAGAACATATAACAAGCCTGCAGATCAGATGTCCAAGGAAGTACTACAGCTGGATGAGGAAGGTGTTTGTTTTACAAAAATCACAGATGTTCTTCCAGGAAACTATGAAAAAGTGTCTACAAGATAAAGAATACCAGTACAAAGGAAAATGACAGGTTGGATATTCACTGTAAAAGACTAGTTAATGTTTCTTTTGTGTTTTGATAATTTTGTAAACAAGGTAATAACATTAAGGTAATTATTGTTGTATTTGGTTTTAGAAAATTTTTGGTGAAGGTTAAATGATGGGAACAGTCATGAACTGAAGACATGATGATTTAAGTTGTAATTTCCTCTTGGGAACAGATTTATTATATTAACTAATATAAGATATTTTTCTTTCTGAAAAAAAAAATATTATAAATTTTTACTTCTAAAGATATGGGCCTAAGTTGAATAGGGAAATGTCGTGGGCACACCAACGGCTTGGCCACAGGGTTGGGCCCCCGTGACCAAGTCACAATCTAGCGGACTGTGACTTGGCCGTGGGGGCCCAAATTAACTTAAAAATCCACTGGAATGTGACTTGGTCACGGGGGCCTAACCCTATGGCCAAGCCGTTGGTGTGCCCACGACTTGGCCACAGGGGCCGCCAAATTAACTAAATTTTAATTTAAAAATATAAATTAAATTTCATAATACAAATTAAAAATTAAAATTAAAAACTAAAACTTAGAGAAATACCTTAAACTCGTCGACCGCCCGCCAACACGACCTCTGCTCCAGCCATACGTCTGTCGACATGACCTCTACACCCATACTCACAAACACTCACAAACACCAACTCACAAACACCAACAAAGTTAGAAAAAAAATTCAATATCGACATGTGGTTGATTTTTAAACATTCTTTTGGTCGAAAGATTGTTCGGCCAAAAGAATGTTTCGGCCGGAATATATTTCGGCCGAAAACTTATTGCCAGATGGAAAAAATCTGTCCAACTAATTTTTTACACGTTGTTGGCACAGGGGCAGACCCAGGGTTCAACTCCAAGAGCGCACCAACAAGCCCTATCTACTGGCCCTTTCGGCAGCACCTGCGAAGCAGATGCAGTGTCACCCGAAGCAACTATGAGGGGGTTGCAGGACATAGATGTCTACAACCAGGGGAATATCAAGTGGTTCTTATTACAACAACAACATAACATGCATCTATCATTCAACTAGCTAGATCTATGATTCACATCTATAGATTTTATCTAATACAATAATGCAGATAACAATATAACAACATCATAGCTCAAAGCATCAATCACACACACAACAACATATGTACATGGTTCACCCTCTCTCTAGGGCTACGTCCACAAAACTATTCTTATGATAAATTAATATAAAGATTGCAGTTCTGATCTCCGCTCTTGGCCAACAAATCCTCTCTCTCTGTCTCTCTTTCTCTCTCCCTTCCTGTGCACCTAGCTGCAAGGCTTGATCTTCGCACCTAGCTGAATATCTCACAATACCAGAAGGATCTCTCTCTCATCACTTCTCTCACCTTTAATACAATATTCTCCCAATGATGAATAATCGACAACAAGGCTCAACCATAGTACCGACCCGAACTAGGTCCTCTCGACCTCTATTTATACATTACAATCCCTCACCGATAGCCTTAGGTCGAAACCTAGGTGTCAAAACCCTAATTACAAAAACCCTAGGTGTCTACAACCCTAGGTCAACTTGACCCATTCTTTCCGAGCTTTGCCAACCTGTCTTTCCTTCTCCATCTCATGGTGCTCCAAGGCATATAATGCTGGCTTTTTCCACTTCCTGAGTCATCCTCGGTCCATCTTCCTTGTTGATCTGTCATTCTCGATCTCCTCATCCAACAGATTGATTTTCCGCACTTTGATCCATCTTCTCTATTCTTTTGCTCAATTCGACCCAGTGATAGCCACTGTGTCTCCCGCGAAGCTCGCTTTTTACCTTTTCTTCCTTGTTCTTCACTTCCTTCCATAACCAAGGGCCAAAAGGCCCCCAACACTCACATGTGACTCGTCCTGAGGCACTTGAGATTTGATTCTCTTGTTTTTCTTTGACTTTCGACTGCGTAGTGCAACCCTTGCTTTATGCTTTATGCTTCATTTCCATCCTTGTGCATACTGTCTTTTTTGTGTCTGGTATTGAGTTTCAACTGCACTTGGTACCTGGACCCTTGTCTTCTTCATTCTACTGAGAGCTGCGAGGTAGCTGGTTTTCATAGTACAACTTCAACCGACTCCCATTCACCAAGCCTTCCTTCCAATCTCCTTTCAATGTCTTTAGCTGCACAACTCCTCCTTCTGTAACATAGACAATCTCATATGGTCTGAGCCAATGCATTTTGAACTTCACAGGGTGTTTTATAAACTTACTGTCATATAGCAGGACTAAATCACCTTTCCTGAATATCTTCTTCTTGATGTGTCTGTCATGATAGTCCTTTTCGCATTCCTTCTGAATTTGTTGATGGAAGCCTGCAATGAATCTATCTTCTTCTAGTTCGACCAACTATGATAGCCTCTCATGAATAGCACCAGTATCATCCATGTCTGTAAATGCAGCAATTCTTAAGCTTGGTACCAAGTACTCCATTGGGAAAACAACTTCAAGACCATAAACCAACTTGAAAGGGGTCTGCATTGTTAATTTCTTGTAAGTGGTTCTATAAGCCTAGAGTACAGCTGGTACTCTTAAATCCCAGTCATCCCTGTTCACACTGTAAATCTTTGTCAATGTTGTCTCTAAGATCTTGTTGAATGCTTCAACCATTCCATTTGCTTGTGGATGATAAGGTGTACTCTTCTAATGGTGGACTGCAAATTATTTAGTCAGGGCTTCAACTGTCTTATTGATGAAGTGTGTACCTTGATCACTCATAAGGACCTTAGGGCATCCAAACCTGGTTATTATGTTATCGAATATAAAACTTGTAGCTGTAGTTGTACTACAGTCCTTGACTGCTCTTGCTTCGGCCCATCTAGTTATGTATTCTGTCACAGTGATAATATACCTTGCTCCTGTGCGCTTTCCCGGTGGGTTTATAGGTCCCACGAAGTCAATGGCCCATTTTTAAAATGCTTGTAAGGTCATCTGTGGTGCTAATGGAATCTCATATCTTCGGGATGGTTTTCCAACTCGTTGGCATACATCGCATGCTCTGGCATATTCTTTAGCATCTCTGTGTAATGTAGGCCACCAAAGGCCAGCTCGTAGAACCTTCTGCGCAGTTGCTTTTCCTGCATAATATCCTCCTACAATGCCTTCATGAGATTCTTCAAGGATCATAGGGTGTTCTTCCTCCATCACACATCTTCTTAGGATCTCATCAGGTCCCATTTTATATAGCTGACCAACTATCAGTGAAAAATATGCAGCGCGCACCACTAGTTGTTTCTTCTTTGGAATTGTGTATTTGGCTGGAGTTATTCCTGTTGACAGGAACTGGACTATGTCTGTGAAGTGGTCATCAATCCTTCTATTGGCGAGCAGCTATGCATTCGGTAGTGTTTCCTCCAGAATGGTAGGTTCTTCGCCATGCTCCAACCTTGATAGGTGGTCTGGGCCCTTATTCATTCTTCCTGGCTTAACTATGATCTCAAAATCATATTCTTGAAATAGGAGAAGCCATCTGCATATTCTCCCCCACAACACTATCTTGTTGACTAGGTATTTCAACGTGGAGTGATCAGTAAACATTTTAAAGTGTCCTCCCAACAAGTAGTGTTGGAATTTCTGCAATGCATACACCATGGCTAATCCCTCTCTCTTTGTAGTAGTGTTGTTGATTTCAGTTGTGGAAAGATTTCTGCTGGAAAACACTAACGAATGATCAATGTCCCCTTCTCTAGGTTGTGCCAGTACTGCTCCTAATGCAATAGAAGATGCATCAACATACACATGAAATTCCTTGCTCCAGTTGGGAAAGACTAGAATAGGGGCAGTGACCATATTTTGTTTCAGTGTGTCGAAGCTCTACTAGAATTTGTCTGTCCAACCAAACTGACAGTCTTTGTTTAATAACCTCTTCATTGGCGCAGTAATATGAGCATATCCTTTGATAAATTTCCTGTAATAGCTAGTATGTCCTAGCATAGTGCACAATTGTTTGACTGATGTAGGTGGTGGTAAATCAACTATAATTGCAATTTTGGATGGATCCACCAACAATTCTTGCTTGCACACAATATGACCTAATAATAATCCAAATGGTGAGAAGAATATGCACTTATTCAAATTCAAATCAATTTGACACTGCCTGCATTTATTCATCATTACCCTTAGACATTCAGTATGATTTTTCAACAAACTAAAAACAGGCCAATCATCAAAGTATGCTTCTAAAAACGTATGCAAAAATTCTTTGAATCCTTCAACCACCACCCTGGAAAACATGGCTGGGGCATTCTTCAGTCCAAATGGCATTACTGTATATTGGTAGGATCCCCACTCTGTGGCAAATGTAGTCTTATGGTGGTCCTCCTTAGCGATGCGGATCTGATGGTATCTTGAAAACCCATCTGTAAAAGCATATACTTCTTGGCCTCCGACGTTATCCAACACTTTGTCTGTGAAAGGTGTAGGGAAAGGATCATGTAGACAAGAATCATTCAACTTCCTGAGATATACGAAAATCTTGATCTCACCTGTCTTCTTATCTTGCACTACCATGGGGCTAATCCATTTCGACTCTTCGATAGGTTCAATAATCCCTGCTTCCAGCATTCTGTCGAGCTCAATCCTCAATTTTTCCTTATATTTTGGGTTCAATCTATAGGGTATTTTCTTGACTGGCTTTGCATATGGTTTCAAAGGTATTCTCATTTCTCCCATAGGTCCTTTGATTCCCTTCATATCATTGAACTTCATCAGGAACAAGTCCTGATACTCATGCAATAATTCTGTGATTTTTTCAATGGTAGCAACGTCCCAGTAATCTCCGACATTGGCAATATTTGGTGTTTCCTCTATCCCAATATTGACTTTATTTATCTTTATCAGCTCTCCAATGAATGAAAGTTCAACTCCTAGTCCTTCCACATCTCTCTAACCTTCTGTTTCCACGATATTCACCTTCCTTGGGTCATCAACTTCATCAGCATTAATGTTGTAGCAGGTCTACAGTTTCTGGAGGGGCGCAGTCCATTCATCCTCTTCTTGCTCCAAAGGGAGGCCAAATTCCTCCTCAAATACTTTTTGTCTCACCATCTGTAGTGCTTGATCTATAGAAGGAAATTCACTGTCAAACAAAAAGGTGGTTATAAAATTCTGGATCATACCTTCCCATTCTGAAGTGACAAGGCGCAACTATGCTTGAAGGTACCAGTTAATCGGGGTGGTATCCAGCATATTGAAGAATATGTGTACCCATTGTTCTCTAGGAATGTCACTCCAGGCCTCTTCGCAGCTTCGTACATGGTCCTTTGGGCAGCTTCGACCTGTGTACCATGCTTCATAGCTTCCTACTTGTGTTGAAAACTGCGCTATCATCAAATTTTGACATTGTGTCCAGTCTGTAATATTACTTTTATGTGTCCCCCACCATCTCACTGGTGTGGCTTTCATGGCCTCATTCATTGCCAACAACCTTTGTTGTGTTGGTACACTTGTCTCAAATTTTGATAAGAAGTTTTCTAAAGGGTTCAACCCATCAAATGTGGGTAGATTACTCACTATTGTGCCAATCCAATGAACTTCTCTTGTTAGCCTAGCACATATTCTTGTAGATACTTCGTACATTTGGTTATGCTAGTTCTCCAGTGCTTCTTCTGAGTCGGATGCACATGCACTGTCACTTCGCCAGCTCAGATTTCTGTCAGCTGTAGGGTTGATATAATCCTGCTGTCTGGCTATTAATTTGTAGATGTTTTCCAGTTCAAATGCATGGTCCTCTTCTCTGACAGGTTATGTGTATCATGGAACTTCATCTGGATGTAAAGGCGCAACGACCCTAAGGCTATATTTCTCAAATGTCATGCGTCATTTCTTTAAATCAACAACAATGGAATTTTCGAAGGCCCAATCGATTCCTAACAATGAAGGGTAAGGGAAACTATCATCAAAAATTTCAATTACCTCAAAATCTGTAAAGGTTCTTACTCCATCAATGTCCACTGGGACATTCTCTAATCATCTAAATGGGATGGAAACTTGTTGATTAGCCATGCGAAGCCAGATAGGGGAATATATCAGCTTGGGTTTTCCCATCAGTGCCCAAGTTTGCTTCATCATGACATTGACTTCTAACCCTAAGTCGAGGACCACATAGTCTATCTCATACTCTCCTATCTGAGAATTCAAGTGTAATTCTTTATTTGTCCTTCTCCTTTTTCCAATTTGGTGCACTGCTCTATTCAGTAAGAGGTCTATTTTTCCTAGTTCATACTGCTTGATTAAATCTTGTAATTCTTGTACAACGCCTTTATCTTGAATCAACTTAACACAAGTGTGCAAGAATTCCATGAGTTTTCTTACCTCTTTCCCTTCTGTTGGTGATGCAGACGGATCAAACGCCTGAGGCATGCCATATTATTTGATTTCTGGTTGTGTCTCTGATGAAGATCCTTGATTTCCTTTGAACTCTTTTCTTGCCTCCTCAAATATTTGTCTTTCTTTCTTAGTATCGAATGTTGGGGTCTTTTCTGTAGATTTCCTGACTCCGTGGTCGTTTTTAGTCGTTCCTTGGGCTGCTCTGTCTTCGCTTGTAGCAGCGCCTCCTCGAGTAATAGCAATGAATCTAGGGTCTTCTCCATGAGGTTCAGCATATATTAGTTGTACTTGTGGGTTCCATTGGGGTCCTCATCTTTCCTGAAGTTTAGCCAGCAGCACAGGGCATTCTTCTATGACATGCTCGAAGGAGTTATAGTAACTACAAGTCGTGGAGGGATTCTGACAATCTCTCGCTAAATGTCCTGGATTCACGTAGTTGTAGCAGCATATTTGTCCTCAGCCTTGGCCCATACCTCCTTCTCATCCTCATCCTCTGTAGCCACCGCGAGGAGTGAAATTTCCTCTCCCCGGAGAGTTGTACTACAGAGTGTTTCCCTCTTATTGTACTTCGCCTTGAATCTTGTATATGTCTCTCGACCTTTCATGCATGAGATCATAATCTCTACAATCCCTATCATCATGTCCCGCTAATTTACAGAATGTACAATACAAGTTTGTGGGCGTCTGGACATACTTCTGCATGTAGTAGCACTCACCTGGGCGATGCCTATTTCTTCATACATCGCACCAGGGTAGGTTAACTTGCTTTAAGGGGCGCGATGCCTCTGATGCCAAGTACTCATGAAATAAGGGACAATGTTCCTTATCATGGCCTTCAAATATGCATCTTATACACCAGATATATTCCCTTTTTCCTTTTCCCTTATCTTTCTTCATATCCTCGAACTGTAAAGACAAACTAGTTAGTTGACTCATGATCTGGCTAATGCCTGAGCTAGATTCTCCCATCGGTGTTGATTCAAGATTCATGGAGATATCCAAATATTCTGCTGCATCAAAGGGATTCTTATGTGTGGTAACAACACAGTGATGAACCACTCTTTGTTCTGTTCGTCAGGGATATGAAAATTTAATCGACCTGTCAGGGTCTTGAATCTTTGGTCGAACTCCCAAATAGGTTCTGCTACCTTTTGTTTAATCTCTTTTAGTTTCGTAATACATTGTGACTCCGACTTAGGTTTCTTAAACTATGCAATCAACGCATTCTTGATCTCATTCAGGGGCTTAGGCTGTGTCAGTCCTTGGAAAAGTTTCATGTACCAGCTCAGTGTGCGGTCCCTTAGCATAGTGTTGAACTGGGTTTTCTTGATGGCTTCATCGGTGATACTTTTAATATTCCATACGGCCTCACACAGAAACCAATGCTGATCTGAATCTTCATATCCATCTCCTCTAAAGATAGGGAGTCTCATTTCATCTACCATAAATATGACTAGGGTTCTTGTCTGAGTAGATGTTGGGATATTGGTAACAGTACTCTAAATACTCTGGTGGTTCTGACTGCTAATTATTGTTGGGACAACAAGAGGATTAACGTTACTTACTTCATGAGTTCACGCAGTTCCTGAGGTTTCTGGCTCTCTTTGGCATAGTTCTTTGGCTTCCCCTTCTTTTGTTCTGTTGGGCCCTGGATGCTCTTTGTCGGTTAGATCTACCTCTTCTCCACTATAGAAACCTTCTTCTCCGTGAACAAATTCTCAAGGTGAACTCCTCGAAATACTTTCCCACTACATGTATGTCATGATTTTGTGTCACTGTCGCTGTCCGAGATATTGAACGTTATCCTTTTCAGGTCCGATCAATCTATTGTATCTTCAAGATGTAGTTTTCATGCAAGAGCATCTTGATTCTTAGCTTCAGGAAGTGCAAACATTTTCCTCCGGGTCCCTTGAAAAAGTATCTCTCGGCTTGACTATACGATTTTGTTCTGTCAACAACAAACTCAGTGATATATCCTCCAATGGTACTATCAAACCAGTGATCTACTACTCTGGATACAACGTTGTTGACTCTCTTGACCTTTTGGATCAATGTTGGTGTCCAAACCACAAGGGGGTCTGGATATGATTTCAAACTGTGTGTCAGCTAACCTAGCCAACCACTCATGTAGCTCCTGATGGATTCCTCCAAAGAAGATCTCGTGAATGTTGGTGAAGATGTATATTTGTAGCCAATCGTTAGTGCTTATTTTAGGGTTCTTGTTTTGGGCTTCAACGAAGTCCTTCTCTTGATCCTCTACCCACTTCTGAATCTCTGTCTTCGAAGGGAACCACCTTGACATTCCCTTAAAAAGATTCAGGTCCTGGCAATAGAACCATTTGTTGGCACAGGGGAAGACCTAGGGTTCAACTCCAAGAGTGCACTAACAAGCCCTAGCTACTAGCCCTTTCGACAGCACCTGCGAAGCAGATGCAGTCTCACCTGAAGCAACTATGAGGGGGTTGCAGGACAAAGATGTATACAACCAAGGGAATATCAAGTGGTTCTTATTACAATAGAAACATAACATGTGTCTATCATTCAACTAGCTATATATATCCTTCACAACTATAGATCTGATCTAATACAATAATGCAGATAACAATATAACAACATCAGAGCTCAAAGCATCAATTACACACACAACAACAGATGTACATGGTTCACCCTCTCTCTAGGGATATGTCCATAGAACTGTGCTTATGATATATTAAGATAAATCTTACAGTTCTGATCTGCGCTCTTGGCCAACAGATCCTCTCTCTCCATCTCTCTTTCTCTCTCCCTTCCTGTGCACCTAGCTGCAGGACTTGATATTCACACCTAGTTGAAGATCTCACAATACCAGAAGGCTCTCTCTCTCATCACTTCTCTTACCCTTAATACAATATTCTCCCAAAGAACAATAATCGACAACAAGGCTCAACCATAGTACTGACCCGACCTAAGTCCTCTTAACCTCTATTTATGCATTACAATCCCTCATCGACAGCCTTAGGTCAAAACCTAGGTGTCAAAACCCTAATTACCAAAACCCTAGGTGTCTACAACCCTAGGTCAACTTGACCCATTCTTTCCGGGCTTCTCCAGCCTGTCTTTCCTTCTCCATCTCGTGGTGCTCCAAGGCATCGAATGCTGGATTTTTCCACTTCCTAAGTCATCCTCGGTCCATCTTCCTTACTGATATGTCATACTTGATCTCCTCATCCAACGAATTTCTTTTCTTCACTTCACTCCATCTTCTCTGTTCTTTTGCTCACTTCGACCCAGTGACAGCCACTGTGTCTCCGGCGAAGCTCACTTTTTACCTTTTCTTCCTTGTTCTTCACTTCCTTCCATAACCAAGGGCCAACACACGTAAATCGAGGTTGTCGTCACTGTACCATTCGATTTGACGTTCCACTTTTTGGTCGAAAAATAGTTTGGCCAAAACAAATATCTTTCGGCCAAAAAATAATATTAGTTTGGCCGAAAAAACATTTTTTGGAATTTTGGAGATCCGATTGTCACGAAAGTGTTACCCACCTTCGTGATTTCACCCAACTTGTCAACTCCCCATGTCATCAACTGCATATATTAAAGAATTATGTGGATTGGTTGTCTTACTGAGAGTGTAATGAATTTTTTCTTCATGATATAACCTTCTTATCTCTCCACCAAAAAATAAGACTGTAGGACATGTGATGTC